>OX419590.1:15968077-15973077 GCA_948473455.1 Teleiodes luculella
CTGGGAAGGGAGGACCCAGATAGTGCCGGATTCTTACCGGCTAAAACCTTAATTGTATTGTTATGGGCTGTTTTCTCGCTCTTTTTTTGGCTGTTTTTATGCTCTTTTTGGGCTGTTTTCTTGCTCTTTTTTATCATTTTCATATACATTTTTGTTCTATTTTAACCATCACCACTTATTCTATTTATTAATTACCACCTATTCTATTTATTACCACCACCAACAATATTTAATTACCGTTTTGTTTTTGCAATCTTTGTTCCTATCTTTAAACTCTTTCATTATTTACATGTTGCCTTTAGACAAATTTTGTTCCATTTCTATTTCATCTCACTATTCTTACAATATTTATCTCAACTTATACATGTATGCTTAACTCTAATATATATACAATATATTATGTAAACATGTTTCTTACACTGTTTTGTTTCTCTTAATTACTACTTCAGCTATTTTTATACAATATTTTATGAACTCATCTCTTTTTGTGCTCATTATTATGTCTTTTAGGCTTTTTTGCTCTAGTTTTATCTCTAATTTTTGTTCGATATCGAATCGCTGTCTGTCAAATTGGGGACAGTGTAGGAGCAAATGTGGGATCGATTCGCTGATGGCAGGGTCACAAACGCAAGATGAGTTTTCTTTGCATTTAAATCGATATAGATAATCCGAAAAGCCACCATGTCCGGTAAAGATTTGCGTTTTTGTGCTTGTGACTTCCATCTTTTTGACGATCCCGTATGCAGCCTTTGCGCACGGAAAGAACATCTTCGTCACCCCTGCGGTTTCTCCTGCGACGTACCTTTCATTCCACTCGTCGAGCGACGCCATACGGAGGCGTCGCTTGACGTGTGATATGGGGCACTTTTCGTAGTCGGGCTTTCGTTTCGACTTTAGTGCTGCCTCCTTCGCCAATTCATCTGCCCTTTCGTTGCCGTCCAATCCAGCGTGTGCTTTTATCCAGAACAAAGTAACTACTTTGTTCTGGAGAGATGCTTTACTTAAATTTTCTCTAGCTTTAACTGCTAGTGGATGGAGGCAACTAGGGTTCTGAATGGTCAGAAGAGCAGCCGTCGAATCACTGAAGATTCCGAAGGTGGATGCTCTATGTTTTAGCACTTCGTCCGTTGCCTTGCACAGAGCCAACAGTTCGGCCTGGTAAACCGTGCAGTAGGGGGAGAGAGCAAGTTTGAGGGCCCGGACCTCTTTTTCACTATTCCAAAGTGAAAGTGCCGCTCCCACTTTGCCCTCAATCTTGCTCCCGTCCGTAAATATACGAATCTCAAATTCGTTTTGAGCATTTAGTTGCTCCTGGTTTACCAGGCATTTGAACTCAGGGCCGGTGCATCTCGATGGGTGGGGGATCTCAAGCGCTGAGGACATTCGTTCGACCTCTCTATCGCCCAGCATAGGGAGGGGTATTCCCCTTCTGGCCTCGTATAACGAGGCCGCCTCTCGAACCCGGAGGTCTAGGGGGAGAATCCCTGCGAGCAACAGCGCTGAGTGCAGTGAGACAGTGCGATACGCCTTGCACATTTTTTGAGCTATACCACGCTGTACTACCGCCAGTTGATTCTGTATTCCCAGCTTTGCAACTGCCGGTGCCCACGCGCTTGCTGCATACAGTATAATCGGTTCCATTGTCGCCGTATAGATAATTTTGATAACTTCGGGGTGCAATCCCCAAGTGGTTTTGGCCGCTCTTGCCAACTGTTTATATATCCCTATGGCCTTTTTGCATACATGAGACACGTGCGCGCTGAATGTCAATTTTTCATCGATGATGACACCCAGCAGTTTCATTTCTTTGGTCGTTTCCACGCCGACCCCTCCCATGCTCAGACGGGGGGTGTCATATTTCAATTTGCGTGTGATTGTCATCGCGTAGGTTTTATGCGGAGCAAATTTAAGCTTGTTTTTGACACCCCACATCCGAACACGTTCAAGGGCGGCATTGGCGCGTACTTCAATTTCGCCTGCGGTGTCACCATCGAAGATCAGCGTCACGTCGTCTGCGAAGGCCAGACAACAGTCACCCCTATTTTCTAGATCCTTGAGGAGCGGGTCTAATAGGAGATTCCACAGAATGGGTCCCCCTATCGAGCCTTGGACACATCCTTTAGTTGTGCTCTTGCTGATTTCCTCACCGGCATATCTGACCCTAACTTTTCTACTGTCAAGGTAGCTATCAATGATCCTTCTTAAGTTTAACGGACACTTTTCCTCAGCCAGTCGAATCCTTATTGCAGGCCACCATGCGCTATCGAAGGCTCCCTCTATATCCAATGACACTATTGTCACTATTCGTTTTTGGTCCAACTTATTTTGGATATGGTGGATAAGCGTATAGAGGGAGTCTTCGGTGCTTCTCTGTGGCATGAATCCGAACTGGCGAGTACTCATCCTTGGGATCAAATGGTACTTTAGACGGGCCACCACCATTTTTTCATAAATTTTTCCCAGTATTGATAGCAGTCCGATCGGTCTGTATGCCTTGGGGGCTGTGTAATCTCCCTTCCCCGGCTTCCTGAGCACTATCACCGTGGCTTCTTTCCACTCCTCGGGGAAATAGTGAAAGGCGCGGCATTTGTTCAGTATGGCCAGGAACAACTCGGGGTTCTGGTTTATCGCGCGGAGACAGATGTCGGCCGTAAAACCGTCAGAACCGGGGGCCTTTTTTGGATTAAAAGACCCGCAAGCTCGTTTAAGTTCACTCATTGTGAACGGCGGGTCGTGTTGATCTTCATTTCCCTCGATGTTTACTTTGGCAGCCTCCGCTCTAATGCGTCGATGATGGTCACTATCGCTTTCTTGATTGTCATCGGGGTAGAATGTTTCGGCCAGTAACTCCGCGGACTCCCTGGAGTCTAGCACCTTGCCGTTTAACACTAAGGGGAGGTCTTCCTCCCTTTGTGTCGTCCTGCCGATGACTCTATATATGCCCTCCCATAGCCCCTCTTTATCTTGCTTGCCACAAAACTCCTTCCAGCTGTCAATCTGGGCCCTTTTGGCGTTTAGCTCATACTCCTCCTTACATTTCACGTATTCCTCTACGGCTTTTGATCTCCGAACAGGGGCGGCGCACCTAATTCTGCGCTTTTTAGTCGCAACTTCTTTTTTCATTTCAGAGAGTCTGGTGGTCCACCATGGCACAGCAGTTTCCTCCTTAGTTTTCTTGACAGGCATTGATTCTTGGCTGGCAAGCTTCATGGCACCAATATATTCGTTGACGGCAGTGTCAATTTCCCTTATGGATGTGATCTTGTGTATTTCTTCTGCCGTCAAATTTCGATCTAAAAGTGTCTGGTCGAGAACCTCACGGAATTTGGACCAATCAGCTTTCCTAGTGTTATAAAGCCTTGTGGTTCTTTGGACTTTTATGCCTTTAGATTTTTGCAGTTGGATGGAAAAAGCTATGCCATTATGGTCCGAGCTTGTTAGACTCTCGTCCACTCTCCAATTTTCCACCGCATCAAGTAAATTCATTGTACAGGCTGTAACGTCGACGTGGCTTCTATAGCGCTTACCCCCCCTGACGGTATCAAAAGTAGGAGTGTCTCCGCGGTTCAATATGTTCAGGCTAAGTTCATCCAGGGCTCCGGACATCAGCTCTCCCCTGTGGTCAGCGTGCGGGCTACCCCACCAAGGGCTTTTCGCATTGGCGTCCCCTCCAATCACAAGCTTTCCCCGGCCAACCTCATTAGCTATCCTCTTCATGTGTTCAAGGTACGGTTCCAGAGGTTTGTCAGTCTCAAAGTAATATGACACAAATGTGACCTCCCAAGCACCGACCCGGATCCCCACCACAACGATGTTGTTTGTGGTGAGTTGGGGATATTGTATAACACTAAGGTCGTTGTCAAAGACAGCAATAGCGGCCTTAGCGTTCCCCTCCCCAGTACCAGTGCTCTGGAAGACACGAGCTCCCCTGTAGCTTCTCATAACCTTGGCCCCTCCCACATACGGCTCTTGAAGAAGAGCTATGGCTATCTTGCGTTTTCCCGCTTCGATGATGAGCTCATCGGTTGCTAGTTTTTTACGCTGGAGGTTGGCCTGGAGTATCCTGTATGTTTTTTGTTCGCCTTGGACGCCGTTAGCAATAAGCTACCGTAGAACGTGCTATCTCGTCCCACCTGCGACGTGTCGGGCATTCAGCACTGAACGTGTTATGTTCTACGTGGTCCAGTTTCGCTTTATTGCAGTTACGGCATCGCGGAGGTACGCCAGCAAGCCAATCTGCGCATTCTGCGCGTAGGTGTGGGCCTCCACAGTGGCTGCACAGGTCCACCGATTCAGTGCAGTAGCGCTTTCCATGGCCAAAACCTAGACAGCGCGTGCACTGAACCAAAGGAGAGTGATCCTCGACTTTAACTCGCTGAAGGTCGATGTGAAGACTTCCCAGATCCATGGCCCTTCGCCAAATCACTGGTGAGACGCTGAGCACGGTATGGCACGTATGGGGGTTTCTCGTTCTTTTTCTATATTTAATTTCGACCCTGTCTTCCCCGTCGCCGAGATCGCGAAAGACACCCTTATTCTGATTCCTCAGAGGTTAGGTTAGGTTAGGTTAGGTTAGGTTAGGTTAGGTTAGGTTAGGTTAGGTTAGGTTAGGTTAGGTTAGGTTAGGTTAGGTTAGGTTAGGTTAGGTTAGGTTAGGTTAGGTTAGGTTAGGTTAGGTTAGGTTAGGTTAGGTTAGGTTAGGTTAGGTTAGGTTAGGTTAGGTTAGGTTAGGTTAGGTTAGGTTAGGTTAGGTTAGGTTAGGTTAGGTTAGGTTAGGTTAGGTTAGGTTAGGTTAGGTTAGGTTAGGTTAGGTTAGGTTAGGTTAGGTTAGGTTAGGTTAGGTTAGGTTAGGTTAGGTTAGGTTAGGTTAGGTTAGGTTAGGTTAGGTTAGGTTAGGTTAGGTTAGGTTAGGTTAGGTTAGGTTAGGTTAGGTTAGGTTAGGTTAGGTTAGGTTAGGTTAGGTTAGGTTAGGTTAGGTTAGGTTAGGTTAGGTTAGGTTA
>OX419591.1:600000-762500 GCA_948473455.1 Teleiodes luculella
CATAATGTTGACATTTCGAAAATAAATGTAATTACATTATTTTTATCTATAAAGTGAATAGGATACTATATGAGAATATGACAATATGTTGTTTTGAAATAGTTCACAAATTAAAGAAACATTTTCATTTCTTAGAAGTAAGTGAAAATAATATTAAATAGGTAGGAGATGATTGTTTAGCAGTATTGGATGTCCATAAACATGTAAACGAAAACGGATATATCGCATAAGCGCCGCTGTCGGTGCCGGAACAACGCACAGTAAATCACAGGTCGCCCTGCCCATGTTTAATTCAGGAGGCTGAAAGCGACATCCAACGTACACACATAATTCGGGCAAACACCGAAGAAGATACCGAATAACCTGGCGTTGACCGTACCGACCAATTTTACGGTCTACTGCCGCCGACCGGCCGATTCAATTTCGGTAAAATTTTATTCGTCCGAATTCGGCCATGCAAGTGAAATTCTATCGATGGTCGAATATACGATTCCCTGACGATTTCAAGTGGCTTTTGCTTTTGGCAGCGGCAAAGGACGCAAAGATCGTTTGGGGCCAACCAATATAACAAATTTATCGTCCGTTATGAAACATGAGATCCAAATATTATATTTCTTAAAGGGCTTAATTTAATTGAGTTATTGGTCAATACCATTAATTTCAATATAAATTGGAACATTTGAAATCAAATACATTAAATTTTCAACGAGGAAATATATTTACGTCTTCATTTGGTTTCACCATTAATATTCATAAAACCAGAGATGTCCCCTCGACTGCTGAGATCGTTTATAAAAAATCATTACTCAGTATCTAACACACATTAAGAGACCATTAGTTTTTGACAAAAAGATCGCTACTCGAGGGAAAGTTGAAAAAAGACGTTTGAGTGTCGATGCACATTTTAATGAGAGTTGAAAAGATAGGGGATCATCTAGGTATGCAATATTATTAGATCCCCCATTCTGAACCATTAATCAAACGTCAAGCCATTAGAATAGGGCGACGAAAGATGTACATTGTACGCAAGTCCAATAGATTGTGTTATGCGCTATATTTATTGTCTGATGGCGTAGTTGTAATAAAGAATGTTGTTTGTTAGAGGGTTGGGAATTTGTAAATATCCCCTGCTGTACGTCGAGATAGTTTGTGTTGAAAGAAATAAATTGATTTATGATGCAGTATGTATCTTGTTTTAAGTTACTGTTTTGCAAAGTATTTATTTTAAGACCTACGTATATATTGGAAGAGTTCTTATGGAAAAACCTTAGTTTAGCGGTAGACAATAATTATAGGTTTTATATGCCTACATATAACATTTTTACCACGTGAAAATAAATCTACGAAATTGTCATAAGTTTGTAAGCCAGTTGGTCTTACACAACAGATATGGCCTCCTTTTTTACAAGGCATTCTATCTCTAAATTTTTCGGGCAGGTTGTGTTTTGGTGAAGCTACTGAGGATAGTAGTAAAGCCAGGATCCCTCAGGCGTAGTCGGCTTCGACGCTAAGCCGGTGACGAATGCTTCTAACTGCTCGTCATTTGTATCGGATTGCATAATCTGTTATTGTCATCGCTTTACATTCGTGGCTTCGTCGGTACTATACCTTGATTGCTAGGTTAATTATAATGGTTATTGATTGATATAATATGTAAATGTCCTTCAATTAGGGTTTGAAATGGATTTTTCGGTGTGAAATAAATTGACAATTGACTAAATTTATTCCTTCCCTTACAATGTTAAAGTCGTAGACCAACGTATTTTATAAACGTATTTTATGAAGATTTTAGTACGGACGTATTTTTAAACAAAATAAAAATATTCTTTTATCACGTAAGCGTTTATTTTCTATTATAATCCAAACGCAACGCGAGTTATATTCGTAACGGTATCGGTTTATAACACTTTAGAAATTAAACTATGACCAACACTACAATCTTCTTTTACTTTAGGGATCATTCAACAATTACGTGATCACCGGAAGGGGGGGGGGGTCGAGTGCTTGTATATATGTTAACGGAAATGTGTGAAATCCGTCATTGTATACAATTCCTAGGAAATGTATACATTTCCTAAATAGCGATCGGAAATGTAATACATTCAAGATGTAAATGGGTAAGCGGGGAAAGCGGATTGAGGGGAGGCTATTGCAACAGAAGTATATAATAGTACTACTCGTACAGAAGGGATATTTACCTCCCCGCACCAAAATAAGTTCCCCGCCCGGTATCCCTCCACTTACTGCATCCCGTAGTCGGCGCCACACTCCGCTGGATGGTGTTGCGTGGTATTCGTTGAAGCATGAAGACTATTTTTCTTTGATTTTCATTTAGACATGGACATAAACATAATTTACATCTGGTCGTTGTCTGTTATAAAAATTAGAACCACGTTGCGCAAACATTCAGTGCCTATATACCAGCCAAAAATAAGAATAAATAGTTAAATTTTAGAAAGCCCTAATAAATATTTTATATTTATGTTACCTGGGTCGCTTTATTTACAAAGTAAAAAAAGGCTTTTGCTTTTATGTTGTGGCGTGTTATTTACTTAAACGATAGACTGTTTACTTATCAAATTAAAATTTGAGCTTTACAAGCTTTATTTATATTTTTCTACTAGATACTCCGTAAAAAATAATAAATCGCTGATTTTAAAGATTAATTAACAAAAGGCCTTTGCAAAAAGCCTTACAAAGATATTATATTTTACCGTATGATTGTTGCATTACTTCAACGAGAGCCTTGAGAAAACATTCTAATTGTCAGTTTAACAATGATTCTCAGTTTAAAATGGAGCTTTATTCATTTTATTCACAGAAAGCATTAGTTTTAATACATTTCCTAGTACAAGTTCGGAATTTTATACAATTCCTAGGAAATTCATACATTTCCTAGGATATGTGTGAATTAAATAATCTTTGAAATATTATTTCATATATTTCCTAACGAGCTCCGGAATTGTATACATTTCCTAGGAATTGTATACAATTCCTGGATTTCATACATTTCCTGTAACATATACATCGGATAATTGGGGGGGGGGGAGAGGGAAGAATCCATGATTACGTCATCAGCGCTTCGTTTCCGAAAATAAATTATATTAAATATTTACGTCCAATTTTAAAGTTTATTACTGTAACACTAACTATATTAGATAGACACCCTCTTCCCAAATATAGGTCATTTAAGACCCATAGAAACATGACATACGTATCAGTGCTAATAAATAAACAGCAAAAAATTTAAGCACGGCCGAAGATTACGTAATCAAGGCGAGGGGGGGGGGGGGGGTTAAAAACAAAAGATTACGCTGTGATCACATAGAGGGGGGGGGGGTTAAAAAAACGGCCAAAAATGATCACGTAATTGTTGAACGATCCCTTAGTAAATGGCTCCCTCACCAATACAAAGCGTCCATAGTTAGAAGCTCCCAGTGTCGGAGCTAATCCAGTGACGGATGCCCCTAACTGCCGGACATTTGTACCGCGCTTGCATCATTTCTTATTTAGAACAGTAGCCTAATGGCAGCTCAGATTGTGCGTAGGACATCGCCGGTAATCGGCGGTGGGATCGCTTCTAATGTGTTACACGTGGCTAGGGGCGTTTACGAGAACCGTTTGAGATTGTTAATGGACTCCCAACTGAAGATTCTAGATTGAATTTTGTAGTAGAAACTAGAAATAGAATTAAATGGACTTGATGGTTTAGATAGTTAGATGTTTGTTTGAAGATTTGCTGGCGTTTATTTTTTAGTAGGTACAAGTGAAATGTTGTTGAAGAAGGTGTTTGGATGTGGGTCTGAAATACGAGTGAGTATTAAGAATAATCTAATGTGCTTTACTTGTCTAGGGCTTTTAAGAAAACTATTTAAGACTGGTAAGACTTTGTGCTGGAGATTCCAGATACAATTTTTTAACAACGGCTTTTAATTTACATTTACAGGTAAGTACCTACCTATTATCCAACCCTATCATTTATGCTTAACCCACACATTTCCCTTTAGGTCATAATAACCTGTCATTATGTTCAGTGAATACACTAAGAAAGAAACGGCCAAGTGCGAGTTAACCTCGAGGGTTCCGTATGCACTAAGTTCTTAATCAGCCGAAACAAATAGCAACTAGACTGATTGAGTTAATGTTTGATGCACATGTAAAAATCCATGACCAAGAGACAGACGTGAGACGCGTAACTCTAAATAACGTGTCTTAAACAAGGAAGCCACTTTAAAAAAAAAATCTTTCAATCAATAGTGCTAATTGTATTTTGTGAATATTAAATGAAAGATTTATCGTACTCGTAACGAACCCTAATTATATTTATTCACAAATTTTATAATAAAAAAAATAAAGGTTTATAATAAAACAGGCGAAATTTATCGTTCCCCTTTTACCTTAAAAACTACAAAAGTTTTGAAAAAAAAAACTAAAAAATATACTTATATATGTATAACGAAAACAAAAAAAAAGATGACGAAAATTGATGACGTCTTAATGATTTTTTAAAATAAATTGCGGTCTACTAATATGTCTTTCCGTAATTCTTTTATTTACTTTTTAACCTCAGTTAAAATTTAAGAATTCTATTTGTAATAATATTTTTAAAATTATATTTTTAAATATTTTGTATTACAATGTTTTTTATGTTTAGGATACAGTTCATTACGCTTTTCAATGAAGGCGTAGAGAAAAGTTGTGTAATAAGTCAGTTTTTTACTGAAAGCACCGCGTTGACTGAAGATAAATCTTCGTCTATAACTTTGTTTCTACGTCGCCTTGGAAATTCGCGTCCAGTGTTGCCAGGCACAGAATTCTTACTTTTAAGCTATAAATATTGTTTTTTTTTTTAAATAATAATTATTGGTAATAAGTAAATATAAAAGGTTAAAGAAAAGACTTTTCCGAATGCATTCATTCTTTGTACGACATCTATACTTTAACCAGGTAATAAAAATAGTTATTGAGAGTTAATATCACTAATCATAAATTGAAAAATGTTTACTTTCATATTTTAAGCATTAAATAATTTAAATGGTTTAAATTAGCAACTCCAAATTTAATCTGCGTTGTGAAAATAAATTTTGTGGTACTTGGCAATACTGGCCTCCTTTAAAACGCCGTGATGGATTCCTAACATTTATTGAAAAAGGTTTTATAAATGGCGCTTTCGCTTTCGCCTCAGGTACAGGCTTAATGAGTTCCTGCTGTTTGGTTTGCGACAGATCGCAGGTTTTCATTTATTGCCTTTAGACGACATATTGGTTTGCTGTAGCACATGGATGTTTTCCACCGACTTCATTCAAGATATGTCTTGTTAAATCATTCTTCTAAATTAAACCATCTTCATTCGGCATCAACTCCTGATGATAGGCTGCGGTGGGGCGAAACACATGTATCATATTCATAAAAGAAAAAAATATTCTAATCACACTATCACAATCACTACATATAAAACAAAGTTGCTTTCTCTGTCCCTATGTCCCTCCCTATGTCCCTTTGTACGCTTAAATCTTTAAAACTACGCAACGGATTTTGATGCGGTTTTAGTTTTTAGTTTAGGATAGAGTGATTCAAGAGGAAGGTTTATTATGTATAATACATGCATAATATCCTTAAGGATAACCCACAATAACCATTTTCCCGTGCGGAGCCGGGGCGGGTCGCTAGTAATATTATAAAGGCGAAAGTTTGTGAGTGTGTGAATATGTATGTTTGTTACTTCTTCACGTCTAAACGGCTGAAGAGATTTTAATAAAATTTGGTACGGAGTTAGCTAACACCCTGGATTAATACATAAGCTACTTTTTACCACGGGAAAATTCCTCATTCCCACGGGAAAAACTGTTAAGGCGGGCGAGCGTCAAAAACTGTTTCTATTACAGCAATAATTAAAGAACTAGTCTTTCAAAAACAATTTTCAAATCGATTACAAACCTTTTATGTATTTAGCGTTCGATAAAACCTCCTGCCGTAGTCCAGAGACGAGGGTCCGAGTCTGTCCGTATCATTGAGAGTCACCCCAGGCTATAATTCGTCGCAGAGCCGTCGGGGCAGAAAGGCCAGGGAAGGGTTGGGGCAGTTATTTATAAACCAATTAAAACATCCACTGGCCAAGCAGATAACGCGCGATCAACTGGAAACACCCCACTGACTTTTCACACTCGCGCTTTGCGTGCAAGATCACGGTGAGTCATTGGATATTTCATATTTTACAGTACGTTATGAGTTGTTGCAGTTGTTGAGAGCATCGGTGGTCAAGTGGCTAGGGCCCTTGACTTCCATTTCGAAGTTCGCGGGTTCGAGCCTCGGCACGTACCAATGTGTTTTCGATTTTCGAATTCATATGTACGTTTATTCGACGCTCTTACGGTGATGGAAAACATCGTGAGGAAACCTGCACACACCTGCGAACTTATTCGAAGGTTGTGTGTGAAGTTGACCAACCCGCACTGGGCCAGCGTGGTCGACTAAGGCCTATTCACCCTAATATCAGGGTAGGCTTGAGCCCCTCGGTGAGGACATATTATGAGCTGTCAATGATGAATATTTTCAACAACTTCCGTGGTCGAGTGGTCAAAAGCTGGTCAAAAACGTTAGAGAGGTTCTGGGTTCGAATGGTGGGGACTCGTAGAACAAATATCTCTTTGTGAGACTTTCCTCAGTATGGTTAGGATATTGCAGACTGAATCAGCTGATTGTTCGAAAAGAAAGATGATTCCGTGCTTCGGAAGGCACGTAAAGCCGTTGGTCCCGGCTACTATCTACGGATGTAGTCGTTATCTATTCGATTGAGCCATGTCGGAAGCCTAAGGCGGTTCTATAATTCCTACACCAGGGCTTGTGGGATAGGTTAACCTCGAAACGCACACGATAAGCGATAAGCAAGTACATAATGAGTTTTTGGCTTAAACTACAGTTACATTTTCCAACCAAAATTTAAGAAATCATTTTCCTCGTCTGTTAATTTTTGGCTAACTCATTACTTAGATGAAACACAGACTACTTTACTAATGCATTATTTAAAAAAATATGCAATAGAGACAATAAACAATTAACAAGCAATTTAATATTTGGCGACTGTTTGTAATCGTCTAGAGCACCAATAAAGACACTCATAAAAATAACGACCTTAAAACTTGACCAAAACCCAAAAAGGTGAAAACGAGATCATAGAATTATCCCAACATTTGATTAATCAATGTTTTTTAATGAGAATTAATTAAGAGTTTGATTAATTTCCACAAAGATTAAGAAGCGAGAGCGATTGTATAATTGATTGCCTAATCCGCTTTTGAATAATTCATAGAAATAATATTTCTGTAATCCCAAGTTTCTTAACTAAATTGAATAACTTTCAACTCAAAAGTGTGTTTATTTTTAAAGTTCTAAAATTGTAGTTCGTACTATTAAGTTGATACCCAAATTTAATACAATACAATAAATACAAAGTACTTTATTATACGCAAACAAACACATGCACAAAAATCAACAAAGAAGAGATACACAAACACATTAATTTAATTAATTCTTAAAAAATCAATAACGATATTATTTTTATTTTAACTATATAATAAAACTGCAGAGGTCGAAAAACTATACATAGAAAAAAAATCTAAAATCCTCATTTTTTTGTTTCTCTGTTTGACTTTTCATCTGTTTGTACGGGCTAATCTCCGAAAATGTTAGACTGATTTGATTATGGTGGAGCCTTTTATCCCCTGTCAACATCCTAAATAGTTTTTACCGAGGGGAAACATTGCATTCCTACAGGAAACTGCACGGAAAAGTAAGAAAACAACGCGGGCATAAAAGCGGGAGCGGTGAAGCTTGCTTGGTCGTACCTTTTCGACACAAGCATAGGTCAATTAAAAAAAAAAAAGAGGTAGTTGACTCTAAATACCAGATAAATGTAATCAGTCATATCATAAGATAGCAAAACAGTACTACTGCCGTCACAATAACAAAAAAAACTTAAAAATTCTATACTCAAACATGTTTCCCTTATCGTTCGCTCCACAAATTGCTCGTTTAATCACCGTAAGTATGAGCGATGGTGACCATCAGCCCACATCAAATGGTGTGTTTTTTGCCACCGACCCGTGGCTTAATCGCTGATAATTTAATATGATGTTTTAGGCTCTCTCTAATAAATGCCCTAAATTTACAGGGCTTTATACAGAAAATTTTGTTCCAATACAATTTTTTAAATAATAAACTTTATGACAAACTTATGTGTAATACAAGAAAGCGCGCTAACACTTTTAACCCCCGACGAAAAAGAGGGGTGTTATAGTTTGACGTGTGTGTCAGTCTGTCTGTGGCATCGTAGCTCCTAAACGGTGACGCCGATTTTGATTAAGTTTTTTTTGTTTACTTGGTGTCACAATCGAGAGTGTTCATAGCTATGATCCAAGAAAATATCTTCAGTCATTTGAAGATTGTCAGCTCTTTTCAAGTGGTTCAAAGGATCAAGTAACGGTTTTGTTTTGTGGCTGGGGTTTTTAAAAGTTTTTAATTTTATTTTATTTATAGTTTTCATTGTAACATAATCAATATAACAGATGCATGCATGTTACGCAAAATTACTTAGCTACATTAGCATAACTATACTTTTATAATTAAAATATTCAAATAACTACAACGTAGCTGTAGCAATCGCCTACGCCGCCGTCGTCGTAGCATTGTAATATCACCGCTACATGCTGCTACGATCTGTTTGATTCAAGTGTAAGATTGAAGTGGTTCGTTAAACATACTGCGTAAAATGCATAATCTTCTAGTAATTGTGCATATAGAGCCTTGTAACAAAAAATATAGTGATTTTTTTTTCAATAAATTGTTTAAAATATTATATTTAAGGGCTTATTCTCTAACAACTATAATATTGCGCCATCCATGGCGGCTTTTTGATAGGTTATTTTGTAGGCTACACTTTATGTTTTCTAAGTTCAATACCGTTTATCAGGTACAACGACCAATAAAACCTTTTTGTTGTACTTCAAAATAAATAACAACAAATAAAGTGCATTGTCAGGGCCGCACTCAGATCTTAAATTAAAATAGAATCAAATAATTAAATAGCTTTTTTATATAATATGAGGAAATCATCGACTTTTTGGCAAAAACGACTGGACAAAAGGATTGTAGAGGAAAAGGGAAGATCTTCCTTGGGGCGTCGTCGTAGTGAGCCCGGGCACCGCGGTCCAACTGTACTTCGTTGAAACTTGTATTAATTCAATGTCTTGCGAAAACTCTGATAGCGCGTTTCGGGTCTCGGCTTCCAATTGGTTGCTCTTCCAATGACGAGTGTGACGTAGGAATTGTTTACAACGTCATGTGACTGCATCGCATGCTTTCTGCGATGACAGCTTTTTGTAGCGCGCGGTATTTGCTGAGTCGCGCGTGCCGCTATAGAATAAAAAATAATAAATTATTACATACGTATATACTTTAATTTATCTTTATTATGTTCATTAAAAAAGTTTTGTTTGCAATACGTCATATTATGTAGTTTGGATTTGAATTGAAACAACCCGTTCTGCTTGTGGCAAAGGTGCTGAAGGTACATAATCCAATGGTAGCAAGCAATCATCTGTTCAACAAAAAACAACTACCTACGATCCCCTACAGAAAAAATCCTTTTTAGCAATGGATTGTTACGTGATATAGCGTTATAGAAGTCTTCTATCCGCCTTAACCCGTGCCTGTTTACAGAGAAATTTTAGCTCGCAACGGCCAAGGAATTTAGCTACAAAAATCTAGAAGTTACGCCGGAGTCAGGATTTATTAGTAGTATAAAAGTTAGTTTCACAGTTTATGTAAGTCATAACGCGCAGGTCCCCGGCCGTTTGCCGGAATGGGACTACCTCTAGGGGTGGGTTACTACTGACTGAGCGAGTGAACAGAAGGAGCTCTTTAGCTCAGTATTAGCTCTTCTTTAGAAACCCAATCACTCTTCAACTCACCGCTGATCTGCATGACTCTTCATAATATCTTTAGCTGCGTTCATATTTATTGTGCGCGGAGCGATACCGATCAAGTAGAGCGAGTCACTCGAGACGGCCGGTCGGTGGTGACGAGATAATCAGCGGGGTATTAAAAGTACACAATGATAATATGATTAAGGCTTCATATTTAGTGCGATATAACCAAGCCTGTACTCGTCTACCTGTCATTATGGATCCATTTTTCAGAAGTACCTATCATCTTGGTACACAGGACCCCACTGGAAAATCTGATCACATTAAAAAACAAAGTTTCAAAGAGGATTAATTCGATACAGTTAAATCAAAGATCACTCATTCTTTACAGAATGCATTGATCACGAGATAGCCGTTGTGAGCTAAAACAGTTACCGAGTTAAAAGAGTGATTCGACTCTCTAAAACTGAAAGGATCCGAATGACTCTTCTTTTCTGAGTAAGCTTCATTTCCCTTAGCTAACTGCCTCCCGGAATGAGCGGCCGCGTGCTTTATTGAGGTTATGTTATGATGGCGGAATGGACTTTTGTGGGTAATGATCACGGTAACTATATGGTCTTGTTAATGTTATGTGGTGCGCAGAAAAGGCTGCTAAATACATAAGCTAAATAGTAGTACCTATTATAATATAGTAAAGTATTTCTTTTCTTAATATTTTTAATACATAAAACAATCAAACACAAACATTTTTCGGCTTAGATTAAAACTCAAAAACAAGAGAAATAACGTGTTTAATAATAAAATGACCTCATGTAGTTGTATTATTATAATCACTAAACGTCTTATTCTGAACAAAACCTCTTTTACGCGTTTTAACAACGACATAACCAAATCTGCAAATAAAAACATATTTAAGTCTCGAAGCACTTCGAGAGATAATATGTATACCATTACATGCTTTTACAAACGCTAGCATAACATCGTCAGGTGGGTAGTAGAGTAGCTGCATTGCAGTGCTACTCGTATGTAAAGAGCTGGGGAGATGCTGGTACACCTCACGACACATGGGCCATGAGTGCAGTGGGACACTCAAATTATTATTACTAGAACTGAATTTCACGAACGGTTTTTTAACGAGATATAATTTCATAAGTATAAAACTCCAAATGTTTTTTGTCGAAATAAAGAAAATATGTCCAAATTAAATCTTTTGGGAAAGGCATAGAAAGCAGGCTCACTATCCGATAAATTTACTTCAACAAATCCTCAGACGGACTCGAAATATAGTGAAGCAAAATCGTATAACCCATGGTCTAAAAAAACAATGTCTCACTCCTTAGGTCTATGGAATAACGCGCATTCGACAAGGATGAACAGCATGATGAGTAGGCTTGTGTCAAATCACGTGGTCGGAATAGAAGACCTTATTTTCTTAGACCAAGGTATAACCTACATACCACCAGTACCATTCAGTACATTAATAAATCATGTGATCGATAATTTACTTTAGTTAAAAACACAAAAATAAACTGTCGCATAAAATGCATCCTAATTTACGATACAATACTGAATGTCTTGAGGAGTAACCTGAATAAACTAGTGAAGCAAGAAATCGATTATCGATAAATTTCTCCCCTAAAATGGTAGCTTGAAGAAGGCCTTGATAAAACCTTATTAATTATTTTGAAGTCGCTTTTACGAAATATTGTCTTCGATATAATTACATTTCTGAAGCATTCTGCGGTAATTTGTGTTAATATTTTAGCAATGGTAACTGGTAAATATTTCATGGCTCTGTCATGCTCTGTAGAGTTCCCTCTTATGGCTGAATTAACTTTGTTTAGACCTAGTTTATCAATAATTATTTATTTGTCTACTAGTTAATCGCACGCAGGCTTAGGCCGTTTTATTATTTTGTCCAGCAGTAAAAATAAAATAATACCTAATTATGTTCCTTTTGTATAAAGTAACATAAGTAATGGTTTTCTTCCTGCCTTCATCTATCACTTTGCTAAAGCCAAGACAGACCAAACAGACTGAGTTACTTAAGAAATTATAAAATTTACAAAAATGGTGGTTTGACTATCCCAATATTTGTAGTTGCGTAACTTTCGTGGCCCCATCAGTCCGAATTAGGACGACATCGCACGCGGCCCACCGCAGGAATGGGCAGTCGATTTATGTCCGTTGGCTAAATGGCCTACTGACCAATGGACAGAGAGTAATGGTGATTGCCTGGAGTTACCTATGCAACTATTGTCGATGACTATACCTCTACTAGGACTGTGTAATGGTCACAGGTGAAAGGGAAAAGTTATGACCTGTGGTCAGTGTGATTTTAAGCTTTATGCAGTCGTATCATGTTGTTTGTTTGTTTTAAAATATTTAAATTATTGAATGATAAAACCGAACCGTTTTCAATTTACTTATCAGTTTTTGATAGAGTTTCATTTAATCACATAGAGCATATAAAATAGTATTTTTTTTTCGGGGTAGGTTCGAGCCTGTAATAATAGTGCTACACAATTATTACTAAGTTCATGCTCTTCATATCGCGTCACTTCATGTTTTGTTACTAACCTTTTAATCATTGACATTCACAAATTAAGAAGCTAATAATATTACCTATTAATTATTCATTTGTACCGCTTTTACGCCGAAACAGTCTTCATAAAAAATGTTTGTGGACGAAATCTAATGAGAAAAAATACGAGTATGTTTGTTTGCCACAAGAGAAAGAAAATTTGTTTGATCACTAGATGAACGTAATGTAACCAACCAACCAACCTTTACCTAGAAGATGCCTTAACACATTCACTGGGACCCCGTTTTGAAAACACCGAGCTTATATTTCCAGTACATATTTAATGAAGCCAGTCTTTTCTTTATATTGAAAAGAAAGTTTAGTCTCTGTAGCCGTGTGGTAAAAACAGATGCCCCACATTAAGGAGGTTTCAGGTTCGAATCCCGATGGGACACTCGTCCTACAACTTTGTAAGACTTTGCCCAGTTTGATTAAACATTGCAGATCGAATGACCTAATTGTCCGAAAGATGTTTCTGTGCTTCGGAAAGCACGTAAAGGCGTTGGTCCTTATCTACCATCTACGGATATAGCCGTTATAGAAGCCATGTTAGAAGACTTAAGAGGCTCAATAATTCTGTAACCAGCCCTTCTAACATGTCCGGTCCACTCGTGATAGACATAATTTTGTCGTGCGTATTCTCTTATCCTATTGGAGGATATTTCAATATGGCGGGTTTCTCGCGCGACAAACTTTTGTCATAGCACTGCATGTTATGGATGCAGGGTTTGTGAGGTAGCTTAACTTCGAAATCCACACGAAAAGCAAGCAAGCAATTGAAACGATCTTGCTTTTACCAAACCAATCATTTTGCAGCGCCCTCAATTTCCTAAAAGACTACACAACAAGTGCTTTGTAAAGAAAATTTGTAAAGATAAACTTATGCTTTCATTTTGGTGTAATTAACTGTAGTCAGTCTCTTTCAGAGTATCAAAGGAGGCTCGACATAATACGCCCTATTCATCACACGTTTAGTCCTCAGCTGTGGGTTCTGTGTACTGAGAATAAGGGTGAATATTGCGTGTTTTATGGGTCTTGGTTTGTTTACGTGATTACTGTCGACGCTACGCCGCTACTGTTCGTTATTTTTGTGAACGCAACCGTATGAGCTAAGGCGCCTGTACATACATAGTTATATCGTGGTAAATTACTTCTAGAGATAAAAACATATTTGCATGTTATAGACAGCAGCGTTTCCCCGAGTGACGTAAAATAACTAACTACTTAACTTTCTAAGCGTGAAGATTATAGCCAACACCTTTCATTTATGAAACATTGTAAATGTGGAAAATTAAGTCAAATTGTGAACATTTGCTTCCCTTCAACGGGCAATCCAGAAGTGGGCTGTTATAGACTCGTAATGTAATATTTGTTTTATAAAAGTAATATTCAAACCCTTTTATTATATAAAATCAACGAGCATAAATCCGAATAAAGTGCGAAGTGCATACGAGCGTTCGTCTTTGTTGAACCGTGTCACTACATTCTGTTTCAATCTAAGTTGGCGAGGGTGTGCCGCCGCGCGAGTATAACCGAATAACTGCTTCTTTCTGAATAACCGGTTGGCTAATTAAGAGCAAATTTCTTCTGACACTTGTCATGGAGCTGTCAAGTGATCTTTAAATGAAAGTAGGGAAGGGTTGGATAGGGAAGTGAGTAATATTTTACATGGATGTTTGAATGTCTTGTCAATCGTGTAATTTTAGAAATTCTAGAGCGCTTGCTATTTTTTTTTCTATTGAACGGATATAAATAAAGTTTATTGGTGGGAATAGGAAATTATTACTAAGGAAAATGGCCAACCGCCGCGTCTCTACAGTCGCAGTATGTATATACGTATATTCTTACATTGAGAATGTCACTAAAAGTTTATTTCGCAAAAAACAGAACTAGCTAACTTTATGTTTATGCTCTTAAACTTTTTGGGTTAAATCGACAAAAAAAGAATGATGAAAATGGACCATCTCATTAACTGCCCTTCTTGTCCTGTCGCCTACACGCGAAAGGACTTGATAAAGCGGCTACTGACGACGCTATTCGAGTGGCTGGTTTGGGACTAGACTGTCTGAGTTTTCTGTCAACTCGAAAAGAAGAAGAATCGACAAAATACGTTTTTAGTCGAAATTAAATTTATTGAATAGAAACCGTGTTATTTAAATATTTTTGGCTACTTGTTTGCCTTTCAAAACCTCTTAGTTTTAAGTGTTCTACATTAAATAGCTCTGCATAAAGCATCACCGGAGTTTTATATCAAGTAAAATGCTGCTTACTCATCGTGTGGGTTTTGATGTGTTAATATCTATCTCACAAGCCCTGGGGCAGAATCTGGTCTTTTCTAGTAAAATAGTTAGTAATATTATACTACGCTTGATTTGGTGAAACATCTGTCTCATAATATTTCAAAGTAAAAGTAATGCCAATACACAATAAATGTATTAAGCAGATAAAAACATTTCTATTTCTAGAGTTTTATAGTAATCCGCTTCAAAAATACATCATTGTTTTTTCTCAGAAGATCAGTTTAGTTATCGTCAAAGAGAAAATAATCCCCGTGTCGTTAATTGGAGATTATCTTCGATTTCATAACTGTCTAAGGTTTTGTTAATGTTAGCCAATGAGATATCTTATAGCTTCTTTTTATTTATCAGTTTATTTACATTAATTTATTTTATATAAAGATTTCGTCCAGTTAATAGACTCACTCTTTATATTTCTTTTTAATATCTTTGCCTTTTTTATTGCGACTGAAACATCAGTATCGCCTCTTAGCTGAACCTACTTATCAAATACTTCAACGTAGACTTTATATTCCGTACTTTCCAATAAAAATTCTCGAACAAGACATTCAATTCTCGGCCAATTATCGTATTATACGGCAATCTTTGATCCGTCCTTAGTAAATTTTAAATTGGTCTGTCCTATATCCACTTCGTACGATCTTCTACTGTCAAGATTAACACCAGTTCGACTTTAATTCTTAGCAATAGAGTTTGTATTGGCACCAAGTCTAAATGTATACGAATGTGATACGTTGTTTGTGTATTGTTGTACGTTCCCGTTAGCTGTACTCGTAGATGGTACAGTCAGGGTTGCGTTCGTTAGCTTTTAATGGCTTGCTATTGATTGGTGTAAAACTGTTAATTGTTGCTTCAGAAGAAAGTTTTCTTCATTATATTTCTTTTTGAATCTTTGAAACGACTTTTACTATTTAATCGAACTTTTTTTTTTCTATACTAATATTATAAAGAGGAAGGGTTTGATTGTTTGTTTGTTTGCATTGAATAGGATCCGAAACTCTAATACGATTATGATGAAACTTGGTACAAGGATAGAATAGACCTTAGGAAAGAACATAAGCTACCTTTTACCGGGGAAAATTCTTCATTCCCACGGGAAACCGCGGCGGAAAGCTAGTAATGTATAAAATGGATGTATATCTGTTTATATCTACTTATAGTTTATTTTTGTTTTCGTCTTTTCACTGTTTTTGTCCCGTGTTCAATTAAGTTAATATAATGTTAAACTACCACGAAAGTAAATAATAGTCCATCCTTGGATCGTCGGCTTAGTAAGCCTGCCACCGAAACACAGGGAGGGGGTTCAATGTCCTGCCAGGAAAACATTTTGTAAAAATATTAGTTTTTCTTTTTTGTCTGAATATGTAAGACAGTAATTTGAGATCGGATGGCCGTATGTTTAGTTTAGTTTAGTTTTATTTATCACATACTACAAGATTGCACACGTTTTTACAATAGTATAAAAAGGACATCCGTAGTATGATCGTCAATACGAGTATGTATAAAAATAAAAATTAAGTATAATAAAGTTTGTTGATGTCAAAGAAATAATAAAACCAAATATGTACCTATGTCAAAAATAATTACCATAATGGTAAATTAGTTCATGTCAAGAGGTAAAAAATGATCATAATACTTATGTCCAGATAATATAAATAATAACAAAAAATAATTTAATATGTGAAATGTACCGAAAATTTCTAACAAGTAAAAAAATAACCTAACTCATAAAGAAAGCTTTCAACAAAATGATTACCAAATAATCATTTCGATTGAAATGGTAACCGCAATATTCCTATTTGGTTACCAACAGCGAATAAGCAAATAATTTGTGGGTGCAGCTAGGACGGACGCATTCGTGCGTGGGCGACCGCAAAAGTATCACGACTGAGTGATGGGATCCCATTGTGTACTTTAATGGGGGTCGCACTGTCCTAGCTCAAATTAAACTCGGAATCAGTTCCAACCTATTTATTTTTCATTTGCACATCACAACGTTAGACAAAATTCCCTAAATAGTAGATTGATTCCCGGACAGGACAATCCTGGAGAGATTAGGTCTACTCCAAGAAAGCGACACGGTATAACTGACTTAAACCACAGAATACCAAATAGTAGTCCCTACTTAAACTGACAAAATCAATTCATTCGAAAAAGATTTAAATTTCGAACGAACATGCAGCCAGTCCCACAAGCAAAAGAGACGGCATAACCGATGCCACAGTACTTTACTGTTACAGCCTCCGTGGTCGTGTAGTCACAACCTCGGCTGACGTTACGGAGGTTCTGGGTTCGAATCCCGGTGGGGATTCGTCGAACAAATATCAATTTGTGAGTCTTTCCCCAGTTTGGTTAGGACATTTCAGGCTGAATCACCTGATTGCCCGAAAAGGAAGATGATTGCGTGCTACGAAAAGCAGGTAAAGCTGTCGGACCCGGTTACTATCTACGCATGTAGTCGTTAAATGAGCCATGTCAGAAGCCATATGCACAATGATTCTGGCACCAGGGTTTGTGAGGTAGGTTAGCCTCGAAACTCACACGTTAAAGAAAGAACGATTGTGTACTGACTGTTAGATACACCAGCACCTACGGTTTCAGATTAAATAAATCCTAGGCGGAACAGAAATTAAATTAAGAAGAATGTATAAACCCTAATGAAATAAAAATATTAGTATGTAAGTAAATCGCACCTTGTTGGTACAGATAAGAGAGTTATCAGATTCAATACAAAATTTAGAGTTATTAGACATTGAAATTTAAATTTTCAGAATTGTCTGGAATGCTGCTGCTGATCTGATTATTGTACCTCACAACAACCTCGGACTACGGATTTACTCATTAAATGAGCCATGTCAGAAGCCTACATAGTTCTATAAACAGCAATAGAACATAGGACACCGTCAACTGTACATAAAGTTTAAAAGTCGCAGTACATTTCGGCCCGAAAACTAATTTTACCAAAACTTAAAACCTGAGCTTCTAAAGTCTAGATTTCTAGCTCTAAACTCCTTCCGCCGATTGGCAGCGGCATTAGAAGAGGCCTTTCAGACACCCCCCTGTTTCTATCCTTACCCCCTTTCCTCGGCCCCCACCCCCTTTGATAGTTAATTAAACGTCAGGCGGGAAATATTCGCATCATTAGGAAAACTCGGGCGCTGCAGTCGCGGCCGGAAGTACCGTCACCGCGGCGCGGGCAGGGAGTGGGGGAAACCCCCCTTTCAACCCGCAGACGTACTTCCCGTTCTCGATTTAAAATTAGTATGTGCAAGTGATTGTATTTAAATAGGTGAATTGAACAATCTAAGATTTTCGCTGTTGTTGACTAAACTAACAGATATATTTTACGGATTATCTCGGCGTATTATTTTTTAAAGTTTAATTGAGAAGTGAAATTTGCCGTGACCATAATCGGTGTTATTTATTTGGTCGAAATAGCGAAAATCTCAATTTAAGTGTAAATCGCAGAGATAACTCGTAAAAAATGTATCTATGTAAATGAATGTTTTTGCTATGCTTTATAATACGTGCTTTTTTTAAATATAGAGTATTGAGTAATTAAATAGTAACAGATTCCTCGCAGATTCCTCTTAATAGGATAATTTAAAGACTGTCTAAGTCTATACAGCCAGTTACTTTAAACTTCACCCACTTTGTTAGACTTTAAACAAAAAATTTATAGACACAATAGTATTAATGACGAATGAGAGAAGTAAGTAAATGTAAGTATATTTGTAAATAAACCAGATCGGTATACTTTTACCAATTAAGATTTCGATGCCAAAATATTAATCTCAAATATCTATACAATTTAATAATCAAAATTGCTTATTCATTCTGTATCGAATCTCGCCCCTTTCCCAACTGTATCTAAACACTCAAATTAATTGAACTAGATACACAATTGTTGCCAATTAAACAACGAACTCGAACGAATCTAGTTACTATAGTAACACTCAAGTCATCGCGGGAACTGTAAATATTTCTCCAGATTCTAAACGTCGTGCGTCGGAAAATCGTCATCAGCACATATTCAGTAAATGGGTTTTGAATTTAGAATTCAAATCGATTTTAGCCAATTAGATAAATTAGTTGTTAAAGTTTGTATTTTGCTCTATTAAATAAACGTTTCAGAACGCGTTCTGCAGCAGTTTTGTAGTAAAATCATGAATACCACCATATTTATACCTGTTTAACTATCCTAAAATAACCTAATGTTTTAAAAATCCTATAGTGATTTTAAATTCAAATTAAAACTTGTAAACATGAGACCTAAAAAGCTGAGTCATTCCTACCCTTCCACTTGTCGCGTCTGCGACAAAAATAACAATGCATGCTCTTGTCACTCCGCAGCCACTCGCTGTCAATACGCCCGGCGCCCGTATCTCACGCGCATCCGCTATCCGTCCAGCATGGTTCAGCTCACCTTGACAGGCTGCCTCTTCTACTGCCATGTAGCCCTAGTACTTTTTCGGAGATTTAAAGTTCAGTTTGAATGTTTATTAATAACTAGCTTTCCGCTTTCCGCGTTAACAGCTTTTCCCGTGGGAAAGAAGTACTTTCCCGCAATAAAAGGTAACATACATACATACATAAACACACGCCTCTTTCCCGGAGGGGTAGGCAGAGACCACTTCCTTCCACTTGCTACGATCCAAACATACTTCTTTCGCTTCATCCACATTCATTAATCTCCTCATACCTACATGCTCGTCGGTTTAGAGTACTCTTGACCCGACATTTTGTCAGAAAGTCCCCGATGTGATTTTGGTAATATGATAAAAAGTAACCTATGTGTTATTCTGTTGTATAAGCTATATTATTGTAAAGTTTCATTAAAATCCGTCCAGTAGTTCTAGAGATTAGCGTGTACAAACTACTACAAACATACAAACAGACGGATTTTTTTTTTTTTCAAAATTTGTATTTTTGTGGTCAGGCTACACTCTTTATCACCTACAATCAGTTTTTTGAAAAACAAATCAATGTACAGACACGCCGATTCTTCAGTTTTATTATAGTTTAGATAGAAGAAGAAGAAGATAATAATAGATGTACACAATTTAATTTACCTAGTTTTGAAATAAAAAATCTTTTGACCAAAAGTCATTTAGTATAACATGAAAGAGGTTTCATAAAATGATATTATGTTGAAATAAAGAAACTAGCTAGCTTACATATTTTATAAGACCTTTCGCATTTTGTATTCACAAAAGCGGAGCAGCTTAGCTCACAAGCTTTATTAGAGGAGGCGACCTTTTTAAGGATAAAAGAGGCTGGACTGTGTCACAACAACCTACATCATTACGAACTCAATAAACACTTGAAACGCCAATCGGCATCCGGAAACTTCAAAAGACAGATCATAAACACGGGCTGACCTCTCTTGACCCCTTCACGAGTTTTTAGGAGAGCCAAGCTCCTAATATGCGTACGTGAGGGCCCACAATGGGCTCGATAAAGAACCTTGAGAGTCGGGGGGGGGGGGCAAGGGTGCGGGCCGCGTGGTCAAAAATATAAAGGGCCAAAATTAAATTCCGTTGGGCCAATAGGGCCAATAAATAATATAAATGGGATACTTACTAACAGAAAAACTAGTATAAGAGTGATTGATAATTATACAGAACTTTATTTTTATTTTTTGTTACAAAATGATGGTGTCGATTGAGTAGCTGAAGCGCGGATGGCTTCTTCTGTCTACACTTTACTTTTAATAGCCACTAAAGTCACGACTTCTGGCCTGAATGGAATAACTTGAGTTGTACAAATAGTTTATCAGATAAAGCATTTTGTTTTCTCTGCCAGCCCAAAAGCTTTTAGTAGTAATATTAGAGTAAATGAATAACTTTTTCCGGCAGTCTATCTCTGTAGTTAATTATATTCATATTTATTTATGAAAACAATAAACAATTTTATTAATATCAATGTTTCCGTCTTTACAGGTGAGTCGCAACAGAATGGAGATGACTGCGGCTATAGTTATATAAGTAAGTAGAAATAATATATAAGTAAATAGAAAGTAAGTACAAATAATAATATGTGGGGACACTTCACACACGGCCATCTCATCCCAAACTAGGCAAAGCCTGTAGTATGGGTGTCAGACAGCTGATATACATACATACATAAATATACAACATCCAGACATAAGGCAAACACGAGTGCTCATCACACGAATGTTTGCCCTGGGCAGGATTCGACCCTGTGCTTCGAGCCTCTTGGTGGGGACATTGGGCTGTTAATGACGATTACAATGGTACATAAATGAATTCTCTCCCTTGGTAGTGTCACAATGACAACGAGCTACAAAGGAGCCTGTTCCCTGAGTCCTGTGGCTTTATTCGCTTTGTATGACACAAGAGGAGTTGCTTTTGCCCTGTCATAAGCCGAGAACAGCACAGCTAACATACTTGTATTAAAAAAACACAAAAAGTGATTTTTACTTTTGTTTTTCCAAACCCCTATTAAGGCGCATTGAAGCCTTTGAAAATAAAGCGGAAATTTTGCTCTTTCTCTCAGAAAAACAGCATAATCACCACTACAATTAAAAACCCGATAGCGAAACTCTTGAAAAACAAACTTGCAGATAAAGTTAGTCCATAATAATAAGATTGCAGGAAGACGGCGGACTGTACCTTTGAAAATGCCCCAAATAGAGTCCGCTCCATATCATAGCATTCATACCGAGATGTTATTTCAAAATTATTACTTACCGAGTATATTTTTCAAACATCATATGACCCTTAGTTTCAAAGAACGTTTACGCATCTGTGAAAATCCTACTAATGTTATTAAACGCGCAAGTTTATAAGTATGGATGGATGTATGTTTGTTACTCTTTCATGCAAAAACTACTGCATTGATTTTATTGAAACCAGTAATCTAGCTTATACATCAGAATAACTAATAGGCTTTACCACGGGAAAATACCGCATTCCCACGGGAGAAACGGTTAACGCGGGCGGAACTGCGGGGCGGAAAACTAGTTGTTTTTATAGCCTAGCTCATAATGTTCCCGCTGAGGAGCTTGGGCCTATCCTAAAAATCAGGGTGAATACACACAAGCTTTTTTTTTTTTTTACATAATATGCTTGTGCCGCAAAGTACGACGAATTAAGCTTCACTGGATTTGGACACGCAGACTCAGTGTGTGTTGGTCAACTTCACACCCGACCTTTGAATTGTTTCGCAGGTGTGTGCACGTTTTACCTACTTTTCTAAACTTAAAAGTGTTTCAAAAATCTCCGTGGTAGGTATATAATGAATGAGGTATATTTTTTAATAAAAAAAATCTTTCTCGATGAAGTCATAAATTTTTACGATCAGCTGTTAAGCGTGAAAGCGCGAATGCAACATAAACTGACTTTTGCATCCACAATCATTAAAAAAAAGATATCGAAGAAGATTTTTTTTCTTTGCGATAACAGTTCACCATGCCTGTTATTTTACCGTAACTCTAGCGGCGTACGCTTTAGTTTGATTATGCCTTGGCGTAAAAACAATCTCGCCAGTATCCGCCGAGTTTGCCGGACACTTAGGTAACTCAATTAATGAACTCGCTCTTCCCAAGAACTATATTGACGGGGAAATTCAACAAAATATGAGCTTTTATTTCAACCATATTTTCATAATAAGTTAGAACTTGGATTCTGGTATAATCTGCAATTGACAGCCCCGTAGCACAAAATTACGTACCTATCAGCGGCGCGGCGGTGCGCTTTTTTTAACTTTTTATTTTGTGCCCGTAGTCAAGTTGGTAGTACTTACGTCTGCCTTCATAGCACAGGGTCGTGGGTTCGAATCCCGCCCAGAAACATTTGGCTGATGAACACATGTGTTTGCCTTGTGTCTGGATGTTGTACATTCATATGTGTTTGTATGTCTGACACCCATAATAGGTACAAGCTCTGCCTAGTTTGGATTCAGATGGCCATTATGTGAGATCTCCCCAAATTATATAAATAAAAACTTTTCAGACACGTTTTCATATCTCAAAAAGCATAATTGGGAACCCTTTTAGGATCACTCGTGAGTCTGTTCGTTATTCTATCGGTCTGTCCTTTTCCAAGCGTAACCAGACTTTTATATACCAACAACCTGATCAAAAATATTTACCATGAAATTAGATAATTTTCGTAAATACTAATAGATAAGTACCGTGTGACATAATAAAAAATTGTTTGTATTTGGCCAAGAAAATGCTGATACGATAATAACCCTTTTTTAGTAATTTACGTTTCTTTTTCATTAGGTTTTATTTTTACTTGTACAAAAATGTCCCATTTCAGCTGCAAAAAAATGGCTTCCGCAAAAAAAAAGTGCTGATAGAGCACAGGCCGTAGAGCTGAGACTGGCTCATTCGCACATTTGCAATTCTATCCGCGTCTCGGCTGTCCGCATATCACCTGTCTCTCTCACTCCAATAGACCCTCTATAATGCCATCCCGCTCTGTGCATTCGATTGCAGAAAGCGATTTTCAGGACACGGCAGCCTCCACATTTGTTTCGTTTCACGTGTAAAATGGTCAGGGTTGTAAATTTTTTTGTGTATAAACTGTGATTAGTCATTTGTCGATTATTGCTTCACCAAATTTAAAAAAAATAAATAAAATAAAACAACAATAAAAAAATAAATAAATAAATTTAATTTAATTTTATTTTATTTATAATAAATTTAAAATACAACAACAATAAAGCACTACTGCGAAATAAAATAATGATTATGTATTGAATAGTCTAACACTCGAATGATAAACACTTGTGTTTGAATCGCCTTGTGTCTGGAAATTGGGAAGCCATTAATTAGATTGTCGTGATAACATCTGGCTGACTGAGTATTCATGCTCACTAAAGTGTCCTGACTTGCGGTGGCGTGTGGGCCGGGTCGTTGGGTTCCCTCTAATATGGTTGAGCCCGGCGATGGCTGTCCCATACGTCAAACCCGTGAACGTGGTGCTGCTTGGGGGGACTGGTCTGCTCTAGTCGATTGCCGATTTATTGTTTATATAGTTTAGTTTTTCTACTTTGACTGGTTGCCTTCCTTTAATTTCATATTTCGTCTGCACTCTTTGTTATATTAATCAAATTGTATAAAATAATAATTACCTATGTAAAAATATTTTTGAAAAGATGCAACGCCTGTGGAGTTTCTTCCGGAGAGTTCTTCTCCACAGAAGACAGCCAAATCGTGAACTCTCCTTGACGTCAAAAAATGATTTTGTGAAATCTTACTTTGAATAAACACTATTTGACTTTGACTTTGACTTTGTTGTTTATTTATATATGTATCTATATCTGCTGTCTGACACCCATAATATACTCTGCCTAGTTTGGGGTCAGATGGCCGTGTGAGAGTATAAAAAAAATAATGAAATTTAACAGTTTTTAAATCACTAAATAATCTATTTTTTTTACTTGTAATCTATCTATACCACGTGACTTTTGATGTGGCCTTATTTGTCCAAGAAATTACGCTGAAGGATCTCATTGAAATAAATATTTCAGAGTTCTGATTTCATTAAAGCCTCGAAAAAAGCCATTTTGGCAAAACCGCATTGACTGACTCAAGTCTTTAACACTAGCCAGCCATCGACAAGATCTAAAAAGTAAATTTTTAAAAATTATGAAGAAAACAGACTTTTTCGTGCCAACCCTACTGAGCTGATTTCGTATTCGACATCTGGACGGCTCCGACGAATTCCGCGTCGGTAAAGCGATTTTTTGAGATCTCCATCCTTTGTTGCGCGCCTTATCTCCAACATCTAGGATATACGCCCGCGCCGAACAAAGCGCTCTAAATAAATATATTTTTATAGCGTATTGGCAGCATTGCGGCGGAGTTTATTGCCGCCAAAATCAGATGCAATGGACGGCTAACATTCTGTAAAATACAGACTTTTATTTTGCTAAAAGAACAAACTTTCAATAGGTACGCAATAATTCAGTGGTGATTGAATTATTACATTTCCTTACGGAAGATCGCTTTTCTTTGGAATATTTTGTATTGCATTTTCGTTTTAGAATCGGACCGATCCAACTCTTCCAGAAAGAAGATATTCCTCTTCTTTTCTTCCATGGAGGTTGTTCTTCTTTTTCCATCGACCAACCTCGTTAAGTTCAATAGGAGTTCGAAGTTTTGAATCTAGGAAATAGCCAGCGTTTACACAACCAACGGGCTGGGCACATTGCGCGTAGAACCGATGGCCGTTGGGGCAGAAAGGTTCTTGAATGGCGGCCGCGCGCCGGAAGACGTAGTGAGGGCAGGCCCCCCACGAAGTGGACCGACGATCTGGTGAGGGTCGCGGGAAGCCGCTGGATGCGGGCAGCGCAGGACCGATCATTGTGGAGATCCTTGGGGGAGGCCTATGTCCAGCAGTGGCCGTCTTTCGGCTGAGATGATGATGATACAACCAACAACGAATTAATCCACAACCCACCTTTCAAAATGTCCTATTAAACCTAACCTAATCGTGAAGATTATTGCATCACCTTTAACCGTTCAAGGGCCAGACTTCAGGTGTTATAGGTTTGTGGATATTTTTGGAGAGTCAAACAAGAAGCCGCTGCCATTACAGCACGAAACAATCGGCTTAATGTCTCTCACTCCACACATGACAAACTCGATTCGTCGCGGTCACGCACGAATAGCCTATGGGAAACTATTTTAGTGATGTGTATAGAAGTCGATGATAATCAAATTTATCGATAAACTATGATCTCTTTCGTTCGTAATCGGGTCATATTAAGTCCGTACCTACAGTCTCAAAACAACATTCGCTGGTTAAGTTGAATGATTCGGTTAATGTATACTTATTTTAACCGAATTTAAAGTTTCCTTAACAGGGTCGAATAAAGTATATATGTAGTCGGCAAATTGCAGAACTCGTCATTTTACAAACGCTTGGCATGTTATAATATACCGGAGGAAAATTGTAAAATGCCTTGCCATTTTACAAAAAGCAAGCCACACGCATTCTGTAAAATGCCGAGGCAAATCGTCTAATTGTTTCCTAATCTGTCCACGCGCGGCGCTGTTGTGTCAAAATAACAACAATGGCAGCGTAATACAGCTGTTTGTGAAGAAAATAGATGAAAATAATACAATTCTGGGAATTTAGTGGAAACAAACGTTGGTGAATTAAGTAGTTTTATTAACTGTCTTTAATATGTCAACTTCAAAATAATTAAACACATGTTCAACGCGTGTCTAAAATTCTTGTCGCGTAATTAACATGTGTTAAAGTTTTTTGTGATAGGACATGACACATTGCATCCTCTTTACTTAGTTAGAGCACAGTGAAAATTGTGTTGTATCGATACATCTCTGTTCAGGCCATCACTAGAATCGAATCCATGTCCGCCGTCCCTGACCGCTGCCGTAATCTTGACAATAGACAATGACCGTGCATTAGTTTTGTCATTATTGGGCCGCACCCAGTGGTTGCATCACTTAATACGCGACTTGAGTGCGACTTACCAGCCCTAACTATCCATGACTGTCTTAAAAACACTTATTTACTTTCGAACAATAGTTTAAAAACAATTTATTGTTGTTGTTTTTGTTAGTTAATATTTATATGGTCACTCTACTCGTAGTGTATTTCCTAGAAATAACGAATTCGTCCTATCCTTCTGTATTCATTTGAATTTCTCTTGAGAAAAAAATAATTATTTCAATGTAAGCACATTGTCTCAAGGGACAAACATACACAATATTCAAACATTTGAAGAAACTCGGGTATGTTGAAATTATTTTGTGTAGTAAAAGATGTTTGTACAAGCAAGCAAAAGAATGACATTTGTATACTTTGTTCTGTATTATGTAATTATTATTTTTTGTCAAGAGTACTTTAAAACTCACATTAAAATAAGAATAATTAACAAGAAAATCTTTTCAATACGTAAGAAAGGGAAGAGATAATATTCACGTATATCTTGGTAGCAATGAAAAAAAAAGCTAGTTATTAATTAATACTCAAAATCTTTTTTTTTTGCGTAAAGAAGTAAAGTAGTCAATTTTTTAGCGTTATAAATAATTACCATACCTACCTTTAAATTTTGTGTTTTAATTTTTATTGCATGCACACGTTACAAATACAATACATTAATTCTTGAAACCCACATGATAAACAAACAATTAAGAAATACGATAAAAAAACATCGGATCTGTTTATTTCCTGATTCTGAAACCAGGGTCTATAAGGTAGGCTAACCTGAAAACTCACAAAATAAATAAATACATTTCCTGATAATTTATATAGCTGACATAAAATGATATTGTAAAACAAACCTACCTATAACAATCCTGCACCGAACGTCCAATTCCGCGAACGCCCACTTCCGTTAACGACCAGATTCTTTATCGACCGTTTACCTAAAACATACCCGAATGGCCACCAGAACAGACCGTTTCCTCGAAGGGCCACATCCCCGAACGGCCACCAACCGTTTCCTCGAAAGGCCACATACCCGAACGGCCACCACCCGTTTCCTCGAAGGGCCACACATCCAAACGACCACCAGAACTGACCGTTTCCTCGAACAGCCATGTAAATAGGTAAATGGTCCTAATTGACCTAGACCACTTATAAAACTTGAAGACTGAAATAGTCATTATGTTGTTTGAGTTGTTTCTCTCCCGAAACTAAAATAATAACATTGAATTCAAAGGAAATTTTGTTGTTTTAGCTCGCACTCGGTAAGCGGAGATGCTCGTTATAAGGTATTTATTTTCAAAAAGATAATTAATCACAACCTCCATCCTGCTTCGTAGCCACCAATTAGACGCATTGGCTTGCCGCCGAGTTCCTGTGAAAGGAACTCAATCCTAATGCGACCCATGCATGAAAAAGTAGGTCGTTGTAATTATAGGGTAGATTTGGCTTGTATTTCAATGAGAAAATAAAATAATAAAATAAAATATCATATAGGTACAGAAGCCAGCATTTACGGTTGGACATTCGCACTATGAAATTCACCCCTACCGCTACGGAATACGGGCGCTCTCAAGGGCAACATTTTCAGCCGTATGTGCTGGCTACTGTGCATTAATAATGGAAAAATGTAACATCATATTTTATTTCCATTTAGTATTGTAATTTATTCAATAAATTTTAATAATGAGCTAGAAAGTGTCAGAAGACACTTGTAGTACAGGCTCTGCCATCGTGTGTTAAATATTTCCAGCCCCTCATATTTATTTATTTACCTACATTTTAATTAGTTTTCTTTGCTTGGCTTACATTTTACTACTACATTAAAGGAAACTCTTAGTCTAGTGGTGGGCTGTCATATTATGACTTGCAAAATACAAGAGTGCACAGGTTTCTCTACACTTAAATAAGGCATGTGAATACATCAGTATATAATTTATTTTATATGTACCAATAAAATGTATAATTTGTTATTTATATACTTGTCTTTGAGGTTAATTTAATACAACGGAATAATAGAGGATACGTAACAAATATTAAACCAGGAATTTCGATAAACAAAAAAATAATCATCAGTATAACAGCATAGCAATTTGAAACAATTTATTTTCTCAAACAGGTAAAAAGTCCTATACAAACATACTTACATATATTAATCAAAACTCTTATGAATAGATGCCAAACAAAACCATATAACTCAAAACCGCAATATTTTCAGAATCCCTTATACGCCGTAATTATTCACACTCCCCACCTCTTAAGCAAAAGAATTGCTATCATACCTTCGCAAAATATGGTCTTTCATAACAAGAATCCCTTGTAATTTAATGCCCTGAAAAATATATGTAAAAAAGCGGAAGCGAGGGTAGGTCCCAGTTTGCCCCATTTTGGCTGCACCTACTCGCCCCATTCGACCATTATGAGGGCCAACTCGGCCATCTTTCGCACCGTTATCTGGCCCCTCCGAATAAATCAGATATTATTTTCTTCGCGAAATATTATTTTCCATATCTAATCAGTAAGGCCAAGATATATGGATATGGCATGGGAATCATATTTATGCTTCTCGATGCTATCTTCTGTATTTTCATTGTTTTGCTAGTAATACGTATTTTTGCTTACATTCAGCCGTCTGATTCCTGAATTAGAATGGGAGTAACCCGTAACCCGTCTCTTTCTACAAGACAACATAACTTATGAATTATGCCATAGCGTGTAACGAACAATAACTTTATTCAATTGTTATTTGTTGTAATAGCGTGTACCTATAGTATTTTTAAGCTTTACAATTGCTTCAAATGTACGTAGTATTATTATATTAAAGATAATATTATATTACTTTTCCGACTAGGCGAGACGGCTCCGTAGCCTAGTAGATATGCCATCCTTTAAAGCACTGGGTCGCGGGTTCAAATCCCGCCAAGGGCAGACATTCGTCAGATGAGCACTTCTTTATGTTTACCTTGTGTCCGCCGTATGTTATATAAGTCTGTATTTATCTATATCATATTTATGTATATATATCAGCTATCCTTCTCGCATACTACAGTTCTGCCTAGTTTTGCATTAGGTGGCCGTGTGTGAGGTGTCCCCACATATTTATTTATCTCAAACAATGGTTTATTTATAGCAATACCTACCAAGGTAGTGCTTAGTCCAACACAAGACCGTTAATAGGTTGTTGAAGCTTATAGAAATATTTCATGTTTTACCCTGAGTTATTAAAGCAGTGAGAAACTTGAAACTAGTTTGAAAGCAACGTGTTATTTTTTTCATTTTTCTTTAAAACTTCCAACTTGTGATAGAAGTTCACAAAATTATATTCAACAACTTCCTTAGCGTATTTCATTTACTTTTGCAAGTTCATAAACTTCAAGATATAAATATTTATATTAACAGGAACAAATTAAACATAAGCATGGGAGTCGATTCCAGCATGGCCGCTAAAATATCTAAATTTAGTTAGGTGTCGCTAAACCACATCGCTATTCTACTGTCAAATTCAACTGACATTGCTAATTTCATTCCGACGATCAATACAACTTAGCTTTATCTAGTCAAAGGAAATTCTATGCATGTCATTTTTACGCGTTAAAATGCTAAACTGACTAATGTAAGCGGTGATTAAAATACCTATTCCCGTTTAACATCAAAACCTTGATAAAATACGGTCATTTTTGTGAATTAGTTTGCGATCAATCAATACCACAGACACCGGTATCCAGCAGTGGACTCCCATAGATGATGACGATGACGATGTACCCACCTATTTTAGTAGTTACTAAATTAAGGCAATGCAGTGTCGCATCATGAGGTCAAACAGAGGGCGAAGAATTGAATGAAATGGCGAAGACTCCATTGACAGAAGCACGGCCGTTAAATTCAATGACGATGATGATGGCAGGTGTTATAAATTATGGAATATGTCTTTTAAATTAATGTAGCTATTTGGATCATTTACTAACCTAAAATCGCTGAATCCGGGCAGCGCAGGGCCGTTCGTTGTGGAGATCTTTGCTGGGACATTTTATTTAGCAGTCCCGGATGACATCCAACTGAATGACGATGATAATATACCTAATTAAAAGACTGAAATGCTTGTCTTTGTTTGAATTATTTAGTCAGGTTGGAGTTTTATTCGTAACAAAATAACATTGAGGTAAAGCTCTTTGTGGAACTTGAAGATCAAAGCAAGGACCGAGCTTAGGACGTTTTTAGTTGAATTTAAGAAACAAATTTGTATGGAAGCCTTGCTGGTATTAAGTTGCCGAGCAAACCTCAGAATTCAGATTTCAAACGGACCAATGTAATCCAATATTGAGGATGCTTCAGTTTCGAAAATAAAATACAAAATTATTTTCTTCCAAGTAATAAATTATTGAAGTATTTTAATGTAATGTCATAAAACATTTTAGCTTTGAAATAATTTTGATCTTTGTTCTACTTAAACATTCTTATTTGAATAGAATTATGTTTGCAATTCTACAGGTTATAATAAATTCTATATTGTGAAAAAGGAATTAAAAATTTACCATCAGTAAAACGAAACGCTGAATCAAATTAGAGCTTTGAAAGCATTTTTTACTTAAACTAAAATTAATCCTTTTTAAATTATTCTTTTAGGCTCATATAAGTAATTCACTCTTTATTATATTTTGCGAAGATTAAAAATATTTTAGACGCAAAACCGCTAACTCAATAACGAAATTACCATAAAATGTTTAGTTTAACTTTAATAATACTTACTTAAACTGGGTTTTATTGAATTCTGAAGTAATGAAAATACAGCGAATAATAATATTCAAAATCACTAGGTACATTAAACCCGACGAAGTACTTGAACTGGTAGATTTTAATCAAGAAATCTTGTCGCCCAGCTTCTGCTTCATCAAAGCAAAACTTAAATAGTTCGTCTGAAGAGTAACGGCACTACAGCTGAAGGATTTGATGAGCGCCTTCATATTTCAACGACTCGTTTAAATTCAGCAATTACATTGAAGTTTAAATAAATTAAAGTCCAACATAGTTTGCTGTCATTAGGTTTGTGAGAGCGCTAGTGGCAAAGGCCATTGTCTTCCATTACACCAATGTGTTTTTCGATTTTCGAATTTATATTTTTTATTTATTTATTATGTACGTTTATTTGACGCTCTGACAGTGTAGAAAAACGTCGTGAGGAAACCTGCACACACCTGCGAATAAATTGAACTTAGGTCGTGTATGAAGTTATACAAACCCGCACTGGGCCAGCGTGCTCGACTTTGGCCTGTTTACCGTAAATAGGTTACCCTTGATCCCCTCAGTAGTGGGGGGTAGTGGGCATATAATGGGCTGTTACCGGACTCGTGTAGGCCATATTACTGACTTATATGCCACTAGAAAAAAGACGTTACCATGTCTCGTAAATGTAACGAGCATTCTGCCGCTCGCTCTTCCATACGTTACAAACTTTAATTACCCTATACGAAGAATGGAGGGGGTCGTACAATTATATCGATTTTGTATCGAGTAGACGCTAATGCCATAGTCAATATTGAGTTACTTGCGGACTGTGGTCAGGCCTCTTGTGGTCACTCACGTGCAATTGTCACCGTAATTTGATTCAGTTAAGCTCGGCACACACAAATTTAGTAGGTATAATTTATAGTAGGTATATTATAGCCACCACATACAGTAGTTATACCGAAATATATTACACTAGATTTCCGCCGCGGCTCCGCTCGCATTTACAGTTTTTCCCGTGGGAATGAGTCATTTTCCTGCGGTAAAAGGTAGCCTATGTTACTCAGGGTGAACGTAGCTTTCTATTGGTGACAGAAATTTCGAAATCGGCACAGGTGTTTTAAGTCCCTATATTCATTACAAACATACACACACAAATATACATTTTTCCTCTTTATAATATTAGTGTAGACTAGTGTAGATTTACAGCTGCTGAAATATTCTTTGTTTTACAAACGTATCCCAAGTGATTTCCACTGACTACGGAATTTATTTTTTACTAAGCTTGAATTTACCTTTAAATTTCAAAATTTTATATCTTTCTATACAAACTCATCTAAACGCTGTAACTTCTATTTTGGTCTATAGCTGGCTACATAGAAAATTGATTCCCTCTCAGTAATCCTGTCGACCCAGCCCGAAAGTTGTGCCATCATCCGTAATTTACTCAGCAGTAATGCAAATCTTCGATAAATTGTCAATGTAGGGAGCCATTTGGATGGCTCGTAGTGACGGGAATATCATTGGTTCAATTTATTATTTACTTGGCTCTTAAAAATACTCATTGCTTTCAAGATTTCAATGCGTTATCTTATCATGTTATACATACTTGCAATTACAATTATGCTGTCCAGTGTTTTTTTTATGTTCGCTATTTATGTGTGTAATAAAGTGGTTTTTTTACTTTACTTTTACTTTTTTTAATAGTAATAATATTTAGTTATACCTGTTAATTGAAACAAATGTATCAAAACCATGTCAAAAACCTTAGGCGGTTCAAAAATTCAGACGCCAGCGCCAGGGTTTTATGAAATAGGTAGGTTAACCTCAAACCTTCACTATAAACAAGTAGCTATGTAGCGAAACAATTAATTTGGTTGATTTAGCATTCTTTGCCTTGGCTTTTATTTGCCTATCTTTTTATGGTACAAAGAAAAGCAGACGAGTATAAAAAAGATATACTTTATTGCACACAAACAGTACAAGAAAAACACAACTTCTCCAAATAGTGTACAAAAGGCTTATTGCTAAGGTAGCAATTTCTACCAGGCAAATATTATAACTATCAGTATATCATTTCAAAAGAATTTCGAAGCCATCAATGAAATTCGTTTCACATAAAAGCAACTATCGATAACATATAAAAGATATTCGGTTATCTTTTCCGGCGATTGTCGCAGCCGATCGCGTTATATTCTGAGCGTCTCTAGCCCACTGGTCCATGACGATTTATAGTGTAAGTTTTAGATGGAAAAAGTTAGTAATCCTGTCTCTATTCCCTTTGAGTCTAATGCTGCTGTCAGTAGATCCGGTTAATATGGGTTATCGGATTTAGAGATATATAGACACAGTTATAAAGACTTAAATTCTTTGAAAAAATCCGCAACGTTGGCACTTTTGTTAAAATTGGAGTTTCACAAGGAAGTACTCTAGGACCTCTTCTTCTATATTGGGAAAAGGTTGTTGTTGCAATAGTTTTCAGAATAACGTAGACGCAAAATATATTTTTATTCTATTTACTTTAGTACTCTCTCTCTCTTTCTCTCTATCCAGTCAGTCTATCTGGACAGTCCAAGTAGAAAATTACATTGTGTCAATAAATGAATTTGCATTTGAAAAAACCTTTATGTATCTATCTATCTTCCTCTTCTATACTATAATAAAACTGAAGAACCGGCGTGTCTGTACATTGATTTGTTTTTCAAAAAACTGATTGTAGGAGATAAAGGGAGTGTAGCTGAACACAAAAATACAAGTTTTGAAATAAATGTCCGTCTGTCTGTTTGTACACGCTAATCTCTGGAACTACTGGACGGATTTCATTTAAACTTCACAATAATATAGCTTATACATCAGAATAACATATAGGCTACTTTTTACCGCGGGAAAATACTTCTTTCCCACGGGAAAACCTGTTAACGCGGGCTGAGCCCCGGAGTGGAAAGCTAGTACATAAATAAAAACTCAATATTTGAATGTGTTCTCTTTCACAACACCGCTTTCAATATTGGAATATATTTGATTTACTATTTACCTGTGTGCACTGTGCTGTGCACTGAAAACCTGTACGCTATTTGTATGCGCAAAAACCTTTTAGTCTTAATACTTAAACAATTGAAGACCAAAAACTGCAAATATTGAAATAAAATACAACTAATAAAGGGTCAACAATAAAAGATACGTCTTCATACTGCTTGCATGCACGTGTTCGTATACATACAATTAATTATAAAGCATGTATTTTTTACAAAAAATATAATAATAATAATATATGGGGACACCTCACACACGGCCGTATGACCCTAAACTAGGCAGAACCTGTACTATGGGTGTCAGACGGCTGATATACATACATAATAAATATACAACATCCAGATACAAGGTAAACACAAGTTTTCGTTACACGAATGTTTGCCCTGGGCGGGATTCGAACCCGCGACTTTGTGCTTACGACTGTTGATTAAAGGACTGACGATTAGTTTCGTTATACGTTAAACAATAGATATTTAAGGTTATTATGTTATTTAGGTTATTAGGTTATTTTTAAGACCAAATTTTATTTTCATAATCTAGATCGATTGCTCAAAATATTTTGATTAATACATACGAACCATGCTCAATGCCCATACTGTTAATGACATTGTAATAAAGAAATTTAAATATTTTTTCAAGTCAGATAGCAAAATCCACGTACGTAGGTAGTGAGAGTATTAGTTGAAAACCTAGTACGAGTATCTTCCGGAATTTCGTACAATCAACTTTTAAATAACATGTAACTTTTGGTATAGTTTGTAACTTGCATACGTAATAGTATGGAGTCGCAAACCGTGTTTAAGTTGACGTCTCCCGTCACGAGTTGTCTTTGGCTCTTCTAGAGTTTGTCAGTCTCATTCAAACGACGTATATTTTAACTTAAGATTTAGTTTGTTCTGTAAAATATGTTGAACATCTTTGTGTGAAAATTATTACTTATTATGTAGTTTAGGTATTATGACGCATTACACAGGGTGGTCCAGATAGTAACGTCCGATCTAAACAAACTTGTCTCTAGCCGTGGATATGAAAATATTAGGTATGTTCCATTCTGCAATGTTTGTAGGTTTTCAAATTGAGTTTAGTTTAGTATTTTTTATCATATAGTTACTACAACATTGCACACGTTTTTACAATAGTATAAAAAAGGACATCTGTAGTATGATTGTCGATATGTATAAAAATAATAATTGTTATATAATTAAAAACTGCAGAAAAATAAAAGTAAATGAAACATATATAAAAATTATTTAATTAACTATTAAGACTAAATGTCAAAGTAAAAAAGCGCGTTAAAAAAATAATGAGTAACAAAGTAATAAGAACATATCAAACCAAAAACCAAATATATCTTTGTGCTCATTTCCTTACAACATTAGTGTTAGCTGCAGGCAGACAGAACTACCAAATTCATACCGTTTTTATAAGAAATCAAATTTTCGATGTTGTTTGATAGGAATAAACGTTTTTCTAGCGTTTAAATGTAAAAATCACGGAATTTACCAGCCACAACCGCGTAGTTTTGTCAATGGTAAAACAAAATCAATTTAAATTTTATTTTGGCTTTCGCAAAAGCTGTACTATTTATGCATTCTGTGCCAACAGCTAACTAAATGTGTTCTATCATATTAACCGAGTTCAACCCAGAGTGAGACAGAGACGGAATACGGGGTGAAACAAGATGAAACAGGGGCTCACTCAGCCCATAATGAGTCCATACGTTAGCGATAAATGGTGTAGAAAAATAAACATGGCGTCTCCACGCCTTCACACCGAATTACACTGCTGTGTTCTTTGTCGTGAATATTTAAATCGGTAGTTGAACTGAGAACCTAATGTAGGTCATATAATTATGTCAAGTTGCTGCTAAGTCCTATCTATACAAATTGTGCATCATAAACATGGTCTAAGAAAACAAGGTCTAACCATTAGACCACGTGAGTGACACTAACCTAGGTTATCTTGCGCTGTTCATCCTTGTCGAATGCGTGTTAATAGACAAGGATGAACAGCGCAAAATGACGTAGGCTTGTGTCAGTCACGTGGTCTAACGGTTAGACCATGATCTTAGATTAGTCTTCCTCGACTCGCAATACATTTTGTTGGTCAAAGACAGTCAAAGGGCTTTTTCATAAAGCATAATATTGCACATCTTCCCGAACGCTGCCCATAACACTATTTCATTTTACTTCGGCCCTATTACAATGGTCACAATACAAAATAAAAAGCCTTCAATCACTTGACGATGCAGTTAATTCTTCCCTTGCCATACCCAATTAGCGCAAGTTGTTTGCCACCGTTTTTAAACAATTAGTTACTGTTATAATAACTACAACACATGTGACGACAAAGGGACAAAGCGCCAGATGCACATAAATCAGTTAGGCAATCTAAATACGTCATCGAAAACTGACATTCATTCTGAAGTCATAGCAGTCTTTTATTACAGTTAAAAATTTTTTATAAAGAAGTGATATAAGCTACGATTTTTTTATACAGTATAACTTGGAGTTAGTGCGCATTATAATTTATGTTGGGTATATATAGATAGATAAACTTTAAAAAATAAAACAACTCGTTTTATCTTATTTTATTTTACTAGAGAAATCAAATGAACAAAAAAACGAGGAAAAGTTATTAAATGGAAAAATGCTCTTTTTTCTTACCTTCCTTATTTTAGGGGTGTCATCAATTTTATTACCTATATGAAATGAAATTAAATGAAATATGTTTTATTCGAAGTTCGTTTGGAAAGGAAATACCACTAGCCACAAACACCTTTCATTTATACCTAAGTAAAATATTTTTAAGCTATATTACTTGTACGTGTTGCACTGCTTTGCTACCTAAGACTTAAATTTAAAAAGACTCCAATATTAAGAGTAGCTACTCTCCAATAAGATCAGGAAACCTTTTCCGCTTTTCACGCGTCGAATTTCAACTTTAACTTTTGAATTTCGAACGCGTTACGTTCGAAAGCGTTCGGAATAGGAACGTGGGGTAATATAGAGCGAATAGCTCCCCAGTCGGCTGTTACTGGCGCTGTTTCAGACAAGGGCAGAGCCGCATTTACCCTGGCATTTTGATAAGGACCCGCATTGTGCGTCGAGCTTGCAACCCCGGCGTAACTCCAAAGGCGCAAGTGACAGTTGGTGTCATTCGCACTTACTACCTTTTAGCTCCTATGTCGTATTAGTCCAAAAAGGCGAATGTGACGCTGTGTCATACACACGCGACCTTGTTTTGTGTGAGTGGTTCAGGATACCTAGCTTTTGCATTGTTGCCTGTAACACCATTTTGTTTTGGGATTGTATACGTTTTTTGGTTATCGTAGGATGATTGATGGCGAAAAGTCTTTGTGTCATATTTATAAAAAAAGAAATACTATACATAAATAATAGTAACAATGTAAGGTATAAATGTGTTTTTGTTTTGTTACAAATAATTAGAATTTTTGATTAAAATTGCATATTAACAATCAAACGCTCTGTCATCGATTCTCAGAAGACTGTTCATGGAATAAAGAACACAAACATTACTTAAAATAAAGAGTGTTTGTTTGACTCTTGCACAGTTTTTAGGTCAGAGCCTGTAAGGATGAAGATAAAAATAAAATTCATTTAGACTTGAACAAAATCAGTTTATTATCTGATGTTATGCAAGCAAGGTTTGTTCACGTGTACATCATTAGATAAGTTAAGCAGTTTTAATTAAATTCATTTATTCGTAACATTAATAGCGTTAGTATGCCTGGCTTATTTTTATTTTCTAGCCCTTTAACCGCATTATTCCAAGAAAAAATGATATAAGGTCAATACACATTCCTTATAAGACTGATAAACTTATAACGGCTTATACCTTACTGAAGAAAAAATGATATAAGGTCAATACACATTCCTTATAAGACTGATAAACTTATTACGGCTTATACCTTACTGATTTTGAGTTACTTCCTTTAATCAGAGCATTTCAAATTAAATAATTATGTAAAAAAAAAACTTTTACTTGATATCCTTCAAAATTAAAAAGAAGTCAGAAGTTTAGCTACACGCTTGGCTGAAAACGAAATTCTACTCGCGTCAGAAAAAAGAGTCTAAACAATTATGCAAAATCACTTTGACCGTATCTTAGTCTGTCGCTTGTTATTGATACTTGCTATGGTCGGCATCTATTGAAACTGGTTACACATCTTGAATAATATGATAACTAAATATTTTGTACAATAATATTGTCATTCCTTGCATGCGCCCTTTCTGTTCAATACGAACCATATGGTGTTTCTATTTTAGTACTGAAGAAATAAACATAAATATACAGTTTATAGCGTTCAAGTGTCCCATGTCTTACTGTTTATTGTTCAAAGGAGACAAAGAGGTTTTTTAAAGCTTCTCGTCTCCCGATTTAGTATTTACGACCTATGACTGACGACTGTTGCTTGAGAAAGACAAATTCAACTTTTCATTTATCATTTGCCTTAAAAATTAAAACACACGAAAGCTTTTGATTTAGGTAGGTACCTGGTTCCGAGAATTTATCTTCATTCAGCACATAATTTGAATTGATGATCATATATTAAGTATTTCTGAAATACCTGAGTTATTATTAATTTTCAATCTAAACTCTGTTTCTGTCCAAAGCATAACACAAAATGTCAATAAATATCCCAGAGGACTCAATGTAACTTCTATTATTTCTGAATTCTCAGTGTAAATATTACCTATCAACCAAATACTGTTTATGTCCACAGCATAAATGCCAATAAATATCCCAGAGGACTTAAATTTAACTTTAAATAACTTCATTTTCATAAAAAGCCTCCACTATAATACTGGACCACCGTAAACTCGAGGATTCATTCCTTCGAATGGAGCGTAAGTGTCAATATCTTACCCATGCATAAAGCGATGTAGGTGGCGCGATAAACTGATAGTGCTAGGGAAAATAAAATTAAGACAGTCAATACGACCAACCCTGATAGACCTCTTGCTGTCAATCAATCATATAACAAAAGAAGGACAGAGGAGGGATCTTATAAAAATGGTTTTATGTCTTTGAGTAGGCGGTATTCACGCTGCAACTGACATTTTAGCGAGATGTCGTGCATTTATACAACAATTTCTTGAATCAATTCTGTCGAATCGTCGTATCTATAAATACAGTAGACGTATAGAATTTCATTTGTCGGTTTGGTTTCATAGAATGTTTTGCTACTCCATATTTTGAGGCAGCACCTGTCTTAAAGATATTCTAAAAAAAAAAAATATATACAATTTTATTTTTTAGTCTATTTAATAAATGTACATATTGATAATAATAACAGCACACTAGTTATCTTCTCACGCAAGTCTAAATTTTTCTTGTTTTCTATAATATTATTTTATTTGCGTCAAAAAAGTTAGTTGTTTCTCGAAGTATAAAGTAATAAAAAAAATTATTTACCATAGCCTTTTAGTACATAAAAACAGTTAATTTTAATCTGTTAAATCCTTTTAACAAGCAGAATTAGCGACCTACCGAACATCATTTCACATTTAGGTATTTGTGAGACTTTTCTATGTTGCTAGGCGAAGCGATTTAATTTGTTGTAAAATATAAAAAGCACAAAGTAACACTGGCTGGCAAATCAGAAATAAAAATAAAATAAAGTGTGTCACATTTCACGAAGTAGTATAGAAAATTAACCTAATCCTTTATCACGTTGCGTCCACTTCAAAAATATTGCACACGACGAACACGAAGTTAGAATAGAAATAGCTCATTTTCAAATATAGAACGGAAAATGAATAACGGATCATAGGAACACGCGACAAACATGGCGGCTAATTTTAGCTGCATCGGAAACTAGTATTGCCAGGTACCTACTATGGATTATGTATGTAGGAAGTGCAGAACTATTGAGATTTAAAACGGGAAAGTGTTAAAAAGTAAAAAATATGTATTTCAGCTGGTCTAATACGCTATGATTTTAGCCATGTTCACTTTTTTTACCTTTCCCAAACGACATTAAGATTTTCAAAAGAGTTTTTTTATAAAAATAAAAAGTAAGTATATAATTTTTTTCTGAATTCTTTAAATAAAAAAATTAGGAAACCCGCCAAAAGGTTTATATCCGCGTTTAAATTACTTATACATACTTTTCTTATTTTTGTTTTGAGATGAGCAGAACTGCGACACGTTGGATCAGGCAACACTATCAAAACGTTCATATTCGTCCGCCATGATTAATTGACCCAGTCGAACCCACAAATTGCTCCAATATCTTCAACCTATATCGAGTTTCTGAAACTCTATAACCTATTAATTTTAATGGTCGGTTTTCGGGTACCGATCAAAGAGGTCGCGATGTTTCTATTATTACTCAAGACAGGAAATTATTTCTGTCTTGAGTGTTTCCAAACAAATGCTTAAATCTTTGTTAAATGACACGATTTTTTAATAACCAAGGTTTATTTCACATGCAAGTCTAGTACCTATGCTGTATGAATACATGTGTGTAGATTGTCTTACGCTTTGAATTTTCCACTTATGCCTTAGGTACCGAGTTTTGAAGTCTAAACTACATCTTTAGATATATAAGAGGAGCAACGTTTACAAGTAAATAGTCACAAAATCAATCTACAACCTGTATAAAATATTTACATTCATATTATTAATTCATTACCATGCCCTTACCATCTTTTTGCAAGATAGTAGGTACGTGATAACTTTACTACACAAAAGCGTCAAAAAAGAAAAAAGTACTTTATCAGTCGTATAGTCTGAAAATAGCACGCACTTTATGGCCACGGGGGAATTAGAATCAGTTTGCAGGACAGTCACGCCTACCCAGCTGCCCCTACTGGCCCGTCCTTCCCCACTCACCCCGAGATGAAATTTTCATGCACCATAGGTGTATATTTTTTGGCGTTGGATAAATAATAAGTTTTGGGACATTCGTTTCAATTTTCAAAAAGTTCGGACTATAAATAAGCATAGTTTACTTCAACTTGAAAAGACGCTCGATCCAGACCCGAAATTTATACTTTTTATGTAGAGTATTCCAGGTAGCTTCATATTGTGTAATTGACCACAAACTGATCCACACCGTGGACCTAGTTTTTCTACGTAATATTTTTATAAACATTTATATGTTTCTTCATTAATATTACGTATAAAATATTCCAATGACATCAAAATTTAGTACTTATTTCTGAGATTTCGCACAGCAATCTATTCAAGGAATTCCTTTAATTAAATATCAGATACAACCAACAAACTGCGCTCTTAAAGAGTAGGCCGGGGTGAGATGCCGCTCAATCTATGATTATTTACACGGGAAGCTAACAAACGACACCCGAGCATCTTCCCCTTAACCCCGATTCTCCTACGAAACAACAGCTCTGACCTCTGACATTCCACAGACTAAAAATAATGTTTCATATAAGTTGAGATGTTTTTGTAACAAACATCAAGCGTGACATGTACCCACACAGGTGTCTGGGTGCTCTCAATTTCGAAAAGGGTTGCTTTACCTTTATAATAAAATAGTTTAAAATAGTACCTATATGAATTTATTCGGTACTTGGTCGAACTGAAGATCTGAACTTTATCCTATGAAAACAGTTACCACCACAGAAAATCTAATAACCTGCGACATTGCAAAATGAATTACTTATAGTTAAATAGTATGAATAAATTATACCTAAAATGGAAGATTTATTAATAGTTTTTTACAGAATCTATGATCCAAGCCATTACCTATTCGATAACAGACTGTGACTCCGTCTCATGTGATGTAAACAATTTATATTTACTTTTTTATTTTAGAAAATTATACCATGTCCATTAAAATGAACATCAGTTAAAGTAAGATTTGATTAAAAAGCACGGAATTATATAATCGACTTATGCAGCCTGTAATAATCCTAAACTGGGGAATTTCCGAAATAGTTATTTTGACGTCATAGTTTCTAAAAGTACACAGTTTTGAAGAGTAACCGCACTAAATTGTAAAAATTGTGTTTGACAGAAGTTTGAACCAAACTTTACAGCTATTAACACATATACATTATACATCTGTCGAATTGTGAAATAATTATGCTTCAATTTAGAAGGCCCCTGTACACCTTTGATGTGAAATGCTAAAGGTAAACAACAGGAGCCTAATTAGCGGTTATAACCGCTTATATCTGATTATAAGCGGATCGCACCAGTTTCCACCGGCTCCGCTAATCTACTAATTTAACTCACTGATGCTCTATTAATTTCAGTTCATTAATAGTGATTTGTAAGTACCTATAGAGTGATGTGGTATTTAGATTGTGGAGTGGTTACCGTGGTTGGGGATTTGCCTATAATAAGTCCCACAATAAGCTCTAGGTACGTTTAAACATCATTTGATTATTAAGACTATACATTAATATTCCTAGAAATATTGTTCCCGCTACTAAGATTATCTGCTCATAATTAGTTTAATTAATGTACCACATAAACCTAATCATAAGGACAATAACAATAATAAAAGTAAAATATAGTGTAAGTTTAATAACAAGGTCAATTTGTTCGACAGGTCTTGAATAAAAAAATGTATCTACTTATTGTTTTTTTATCCACTAATATAATATGTTTTAAGATTGTTTGATATATTAGCTGAATAGTTTTAACCGTTTTCTAGTCACGCGGTTATCAACTTACACAAAAAAAACTCTATGAATAAGAGCAAACCTTCAGTAGTAAGGTAAATAGTTACATCATCAAGATAAAATCTTAGCCAAAACATAATATAGTAGCCACTAGATCCAGTCTGAAGCCAATCCCGTTCCCTGGAGTGGCATGCCGTCACTCTGTGAGTCCGTTTGACGCCATATGTGAACCGAACGGAACCAAAACATCCTTTATCACATCTCCGTTGAAACTGGAATCTATTCTGTGACGTAGATTTTAAAGAGCAAATCAGACTGAGAGGGAATGAAGAGGGTGATGTGCAGGAATGGGGTGAACTCCCAAAGGTAACGTACGGCGCGGTGCTCATCATTTCCCCATTGTCTCGTTAGACAAAAATCAAAAACAAACACTTTGTACTGGGATTTTCGGTTCTAACCTCCTGTGGAATGATTCGCGATGATTGTGGATTGGTATCGTTTGACGATTGCACCTCAGGGATTACAGCATTTGGTATAATTCTGTTTCCATTTATTGGCCTCGATTATTTTAAAATTATGACAGATTTGTTACATCACTGTACGATCATGCATGTTATACTCAAAGAATCAAACAAAATTATATTTTGAATAATTATTTTCATAGTAGGTACATAGCTATAAAAATAATTATTCAAAATATAATTTTGTTTGATTCTATTGCAAAACTGTTGAAAAAATTGAGTGGTTTAAAAAGCTTTTACAATAAAATCTTTAAAATTATTTCACTAACACCTGTGACCGATTTTTAAATAAAATAAAAACACTCAATTTACTTACAATATTCACCGCCTCATTCAATTTATTTAACAACCTATCGATCGAAGGAATTTGTAGTTATGTTGCTTCAAATTCACTTCCAAAATCTGTTGAAAACTGACAACCTATCCATAACCTTCTTTAAATATCAATTTGTTACATCTTGGGCTGAAATTTTAGATTCTAGTTGACTTATAAAAGTCCATTATCTTGATATAAACGGTTTATCAAAGTACCATTAAGTTACTTTCACTCAAAGTATTTTGTTAAGAAATTTTGTTACAACAACAAAATTACCCGCCGAAGCTTTTCAAAACATTTAATTGATACTTAGAATTTGAACTTTGCAAAATTCGCTGGAGGACCTTTTCGAAATTTCTCCGCATTCGGAACAACCATCTAATCTATTAGCTTTTGTGTCAGCATATTATGAGCATAAAATTATGTCATTTAATAGTATGTTCTACGATATCTGCATGCGTTCGTAGCGTCTATGCATTGAATTACTTGAGATTCCCCCGTTCTTTGGATAAATGTAATTCTTTCCTCGAAGATTGCGTCTCCAAGTCTCGGCCGTACGTGATCACAATGCCAAGTGGAGTCGCGCCTTCGTTTTCAAGCTTCCCGTTGTCTCTACCAGCCTCTTCTTTATATCTATCATTTATTCCTCCAATACGCGAATGTCAGCATTCGACTCCATTCATGACGAATAAATTGACGGTAAAATCAGCCAAGAGTTATTTACGACAGCTCTCTCTTTCTTCGCCTATTTCGTACCCTGATTTATTGTCTGCTTTGTTTTTCAAAATTTTTGCTTGCGTTTCTACAGTCCTTTTTTCCATTTTCGCTTAAGGGTTGGATCTATCTTTAAGTTGTATGTCTTAAATCTTCCGACAGTCTTAGAGTGGTCTAAAATATACCCCTTCAGTGAAGATTATTTCTAATGCTCGAGCTCGAGACGCAATAAACTAGCGCGATGATAATAAAAATGTTCAGCTTATCCCCTGTGTTCTCGTTGTAAATTTAAACTGTGGAACTAGAGCGATTTTCAACCTTAGCGCTTTTTATTAATGTCACGATAGGACATTTTAATTTTAATAAAACGGAACATCGGCACGCCCGACCTATTTGTCAACCTTCTTTACTTTTGCTGGCATAAAATCATACAGTGGCACTCGGCGTAACTACAGCGGCGGGCCGGTGACACACGCCACGCAGTCGAAAAAGGTCTTTTCGATCGCGTTGGTAAGATACGAATTCGCGCGATAATCCGGGTCCGCGCAAGTATGAAATATGAAATCCCTAAAGGCGGCCGCGCTGGATTTGAGCTTTTCCCTTTAAAGTAATAAAGGTGTGTTTTATTTGGAAGGCGAGGGATTATGTTTGGGATTTGAACGGCGAAACACGTAGGTGAACCATCGCTCATGTGACAAATTTCTACGTTTGCCTTAACGCGGGCCGTCGTGTTTAGAATATTATATCTGAAAAAGGGACTTCAAGCTCACCTATATTGATTTACGAATTCAGCATTGTCTTGAAACATCTTTGTTCTATGACGTATTATTTTTTAACATCTGAAAAGTTTCGGGCTATTGAATATAGCATTACTTAAAATTATCAATATATAAAAAAAATGTTTATGCTGTTAAATCCCCGAAAATCCGTGCCACGTCCCCAGGGGTCCTAGCTTCGTAATGATATGTATGAGTATGCGAATTTTTTCTACTTTCGTGTAGTGACGAATTGTGACAGTTGTTCCCCCAGGAATCCGGGTTTGCTGGTTCGTTTGTTCGGATTTAGAATTCAAATTTGTAGTTTCTTCAGTAACGAACACAACAATACGTGCGTGAGCTTAACCGAAGTACGTTTTGTCGAATGTTTTCGCAAAATCTTTTGGGGTTTATCAAAGACGTGATTTGCTTCGCGAGCGACATGCCAATTGTATATTTATGAGACTATTTTGATGTATTGAATTTTCAATGTACCTATACTAACTTACCTTTTTCTCTGTCAGCTACTTAAGTGAAGTTTCCTAAAGTTAATTTCCTGTTATCACAGAAATAATAAAACTCTATTTCAACTTAATAACCGAAATATAAAAATCGAACCACTTTTAACTTTTATGATCCATATATTTAAAATTTGCATATTATTATGCGCATTGGCCCATTTGTTTAAGTATCATTTTTTTTTAAATGGTTGTTTTTGTATAATCGCAATCTGTATAATGTAGTTGCTATTTTGATTGATGATTGACCATGTTTTATATAAACTATACAAAATAAGATAGGACCACTGATATAAACAACTTAAAATTTGATACAGGAAACAAACAATAAATAAAAACAATTGGCTTAAAACGATATGACGCATACCAAAATAAAACACGAGATATCAAAATTAAATTCTGCGTATTTTTCATTGGAATTTGAAAATATGAGCTAAGTACAGATGATTTGAGTGACCGGTCACCAGTTATCATGAGGACATCCTCTGGCGCTATCGTCATCACTATCAAAGGAAACAGGCGTGATGTTATTTATTTAAAGCAAGTGACACAATATTGCACCGACATCTGCTGACACACATTCGAGTGCGGAGATGATGCACGCCCGTGCACATTACAAATGCCATTGCTCTGCTGCAGGCGTGGTTATAATAAAAATTCATCGTACAGTACTTTGAAGTCATGGCGTTATTAGTTTTACTTCAAAGGTTATACCTTTTAGTAGCAACCTTGTAAGTAATGGCTTATAAAATTTGGAAGGAAATGCTCATTCAATCGAACCATTGCAATTGCAAAATTAAAAATCTTTTCTCGGAAAAGATGAAAAAGACTACTTAATGCAACTCGTAGATTAAAGTAACAGTAAATTATTATTTTTTTAAAAACCCCGCCGCAAAACCGGTACTTGATCCTTTCAACTACTAGAAAAGAGCTGATAATCTACAAATGGTCGAAGATGTTTTATTGGATCATTGCTAAGAACACTTTCGATTGTTATAACTCGCAAACAAAAAAAACTAGATCAAAATCGGCGCATCCGTTTAGGACCTACGTTGCCACAGACAAACAAACAAACACACACGTCAAATTTATAAAACCCCTCTTTTTCGCCGGGGGTTTAATGACTATTTGTACGGAAAGGCCGAAATTTATTTTTCGTTCCCGAAAAAAAATCCGTGAGAAAGATTTTCAAGATCACTGAGCATATTCTTTAAGTACCTATTTGTTAAGTCTGTTATAGTTGTATTTTGTGTTCAAATAATAAATGACAATAAATGTCCTTAATTCAGTTAGTGTGTTTTCAGCTTAACTGTTGTAGTTCCCCCCCGCCCACACTTCTAGTAACAACAAAAATATTATAACAATAAGTTGAATTAGTAATTTTGTGATCTCAACCCGAGTAAACGTGATTAGTGTTATTGGATTTTGAAATGTGTTTACGATTTCAGTGAACTGTAAAAGTGGAAATTTAATGCTAAGCATATTATATACATAGTGAGTGAGACGAAATTACCAGTTGGCTGTGAGCGACTTTGTAAGTATCATGTGGAAATAAAATTATTTAGGACCGATAAATTCATGAATAGTTAAATTATTGTGAACTATGTCAAAAAATAATAAGTACAAGACGTCTGCGATCGTATTTGTGTGTAATTATTTAAATTCTAGAGCCATTTTATAAGCTATATTTTCTTTCATATCATTTGCATTTAACAAAAAGAAATAGTATTTGTCATTTTGACCTGTAGCTTGAGAATGTAAATTCTAAAATCTGTTTTTGACCATCTTCTGGTACAATTGTATTTTATTAAAAAAAGAAATAAGTTATAAAGAAATTTATATTTTTGTAATAAAAATAATATATTTAATGACAGTGGAAATAATGAAATGTGCCTTAGACAAACTCCACAAAATATGATGTACCGCGAAAAGTAATAACAGGTAAAAGCTATTACAAACATCCAATCTACTTTCTTACAAATAAGAAACATCTTACTCCGACACAGCATACTGTTTGATGTCTGGGAACGTTTATTACGTACCTATAGATCTGGTTTCGCGGAAGACATAATATTGGAGGTATAATTTCCAGAGAGATTCCGTTAAGTTGCGTTTAATTTGCAGCATAAAAAGTTATTATGTTCTGTTTGATTTTTATTGATCGCTTGTGGATTTCCGTTGGGCTAGTATTGTCTTTAGTTTTATTAGATTTGTACCTAATGGTCTATTCATTAACAGATTCTCTACAATGTAAACTAATATGACGTAAGTCGTCACAACTAAGATCTTCTGATGGGGTAATTAATACCGAACTGATCTCACTTGATGAACTCAGATAAGTAGTAAAGGTATACCAAAGAGATAACTAACATAAAGCTACTTTTTTCGTCTCTCTTAATGTTGTAATATAGAAACAATTCTTCTTAAAAACAAGTTAAATCTGTTAGATTATATTATAGGAAAACAGTGTCCAACCTTAATTGGCATCTTATTACAAGGCAGCTAACTGAAACCGGAGCACAAGAGTTCACTTCACTATCATAATGAATATCTAGCAAACATGTTGAATAAAGAGGCTTTCTAATTAAACTAAACACTTTAGGATATTAATAAAAAGAATCCAAGGAATTACGTAATACACAAACTGAAACAGTATAAATGTAACATTAATTAATCTTATTTGGTTTCAAAATTATATTACTAGGTATTGAAGTTATCAACTACTTGCAAAGTTATATGTTGTATCTTGATGATATTTTTTATAGCGATTACGGTATGAAAAGGCTTAATTTATTTTTTATAAAATACAGTTGTTTGTCTGTAATAAATCCATTGTAAAAGAGAAAGAAATTGAAACAATATGTCAGAACCAAGCACATCAAAACTACTTTCTATACTTTTACATTGCTTAGTGCTCAAGACGCAATTTACGAACCTTGTATGTTTTAACAGGTATCACAGATGTATACTGCTCAGTTAGTACTCAGTATAACACATTATCTGTGGTAGGTACAAGCATAAGGTTAAAAAAAATTTGTCTCGAAATGACTATAAGTACCTCACAAAAACACTGCAGTTGATAGATACCCACATTTGACTTTATCAGGCAGGGGCCATGGCAGTATATCGTCTCAGTCTCTTTCATTCTAAAATTCGCTCGTACATTCGTATTGTGCCCTTTGTATCCCGAAGCCTTATTATTCCTAATTATCTTTCCCTTTCTATTCTCATTCCTTTATGCGGCTTCCCGACCTTTATTATTTATTTTTGATCAAACTCGCCTCTAGATGCCTATCAGCATTATGAGAATATAGGAAATGTTGCTATTTTAAAATGTACCATCTTGTCGATTCATCTCTTTGTCTTTTCATTTATTGTTATCTTCTTACGGCTTCTTAACTTTGTCGTTTGATGTTACTGTTTTTTTTTCTATGAGCCATTTATTCCTTATCTTTAACATTTTGGTTCGCATAAAAAATATCTACCTACTTTTTTGCACCGTTAGAAATGGTTATAGATTCCTTGTGATCTTCAAATGGAATGATTTTCTTACTGTTATTATTTATTACACAAGTAACTTACGAGTTAAGTAACTCGTGAATCCTTTGAACGACAAAACCACAAAATATAACCACTGCCTGATTTTGCCTCTCTTCCACGGAAATATAAAATTACATTAGTCCCGACGTGGCGGCGGCGCTCTACGGCAAGCGATTAAAACAAACGTAGGGAATTGTATGAAGCATGCCTCAGCTACCGGCGCACCGCAACGTGGTTGCACGAACTGCAGGGCGAACGTCACCGCAAAGAGCATGAGCGAATAGCGACGAGTGTGGGAGGTGCTTGCGGTGGCGGCGGTGGCTGTGTCATACCATCGCATCGACCATGTCGCTTTGCGATTCGCACCGCGCGACGCCTGAAGGTGTGGCCAGGCCCTTAGCCTGGTTCAATTGCTCTGACTTGAAAATATGACGGCGGTCTCCGGCATGATGAACACCAACTACCCATGGTCCTACCGAACCGACCTCCCGGTCATACGGACCGTGTCGACCTAAACAACGGGTCGGGGGCACATGATCGACGCCCCCCTACAAATTCTCGACCAGATGTCCCTGCGTCACCTCTCCCCTTTCTGGGGCATGGTCATATTACGGCTACCGTGCCTTCGGCTCCAGCTTCTCTATGTCTCCTCTTCCACTCTCCTTTTCCGGTGCCAACTCCTGCAGAACACCGTGAACCTCGCGTAGTTCGCTTCAGAGGACACCAGTTGCTTAAAATAAACCAGGGCCTCCTCTACAACCGTCAGCCCCCCCCCCCCCTTCAGTACGTGGTCGCGGTACTCCTCCGCGTCGCCACAAGGGCATGATAAACAGTGTTTAACAAGTGGTTATTGTTACAGGCCTGGGCCGGCTGCAGCCGTACGGCTCGGGCAGCAGCGGGAGTAGCGGGAGCGGGCGGCGGCGCACGCGCAACCGCGGCCTGTCCGACTCCCTCCCCACCACCCCCCACTCCGCGTCCGACAACGCCTCGGACGCGACGCTCACCGACTCCGAGCTGCCTACACAGATCGGGCAACACGGTATGTAATTAATATGTGGACCATCTGACCCCAAACTAGGCTTAGCCAGTAGAGTGTCAGACAGCTGATATACATACATCCATACACAGCAAACACAAATGCCCATCTCACGAATGTTTGCCCTGGGGGGGAATCGAACCTGCGATCCTGTGCTTCGGAGGTAGACGTAATGCCCACTAGGCTATGGGGCCGTCATTGTTCCTATTAAATATACCAGTAATTAAATGACAACACGTATATTGAACTATGTCTGTGGCCTATGTTTTATCGACTACGAGTAGCTAGATAAAAAGAGGTAATGTAGAACCCGAGGCTATTTCTTCCCATAAATGTAAGCCTTATGTCTCTCTGTTTTTTCTAATATTCATATTCCATATCCATACTAATATTATAAAATTGTGTATATTTCCTTGTTTATCTCTCTTTCACACTGAAATTAAGCAACAGAGCATTCTTTTGCGCTAATTCAGAGTATTAAACCTAAAAATATAATATTATACTACTGTGGGTTGTTTTGTTATGTACCCTGCCTTTGACACCACTCGATATGACTAAGTATAATTTTCAACTCCAATCAATCGTTAAGAAACTCTTGAAAACTTCCAGTTGTTCTCAAAGCGAGCTGATTTCGATTCACAAAGGTTCTTAAGCAGCTTTAGCATCGATTGAGCTACAATAGCTCAGCAACTTTTGACTAGCAGAGCTTTGAGCTGCTTCTACGTGTTTTGTACTGCTGCAGGGTTCTTGACAATTTCCCATCGCTTCAATATTTTCGTCAGAGCCAGCCGTGTAACTTTGATTCGTCGTTTCACCCTTTTGTCGATTTAAGTGAAATATAAACGAGACTTTTGTGTGCCACTTACATTTTCCGTTTCACGTATCAAACGCTCCCATTGTTTCCGCAAAATTCGTCTGTATTTTGCTTCAGCGTTTTTAGTTGAAAATATATTTTGGTGTTAGGTATGCCTTGGTGTCTTTGCAATATATTTTTTTATAAAAATGGTTTTACTGTTGTTGTTACAAAAACTAACAAACAAAACTAAAATATAATATCTTAAGCATGTATTTTTGTTATTACTTTAATCATCATGTCATGACACTTTTATTTATTGAGAATTGACTTTGTTCTTTATTTTTTGCATTCAGCTATGTATTATACCATTCAAAACTGCTTTTCAGCTCGTAACTAACGCTTAACGCTGCTTAAATTTGATAGTACAATACATTTCAATCGATGAAAGAGATAGTAATCCACCTCTACTTTACAGAACCATTTTAATTTTGACACCGTGTAAAATCCCGTTCAAAATTGCAATTTGGGTGTTCAAAAAGATAGTGCTGGTTGGTAGAGGACAAGTAGAGATAACACGCTACTGACAGGATTCGGCGCTAAAAGTATTTGCCGAAATGCAAAATGAAGCATGTGATTGCTGGGGAATCGGATTATAGCGCGCTCCTGGATTACACACGTTCACATTTCCTGGATAAGGCAAGATAAAGGCCAGGAAAACTAAACAAATATAATTAAATTTATACTTATATTATTTATAGCAGATATATTAGAAGTAATTGCAACTATACATTTAATAATATAATTTTTGTTAAAATATTTTTATTGTAATATATTTAAATATTAAACATTTTTACGACAGTCTAATTTGTTAGAGTTCTGTAAAAGAAAATATAAATTTGCTAGTAGGTATTGCATTAAAATTCTGATTTTAAGTTTTTAGTCGTGAAGTTTTTTTCTTTTGTTAGACTTTCGTGCTATTTTTCTTTTTCAAATCATATATGAGATACTACTTGTTTTATGTCATATCCAGAAGTACCTCCCATTATAGCCCGTACAAAGCTCATGGTGACACAGAAGCCCCACTCGCTCAAGTAATGGATTTTTATCGCGTCGGAGTCCATGAAAATTGAATAGAAAATCCTAGCAAGCCTCGGTTTAATTTGCCTACGATTGAATTCTATAATCGTCCTAGATTTTCATTGAATGCAATTTAATTGGAATTCCTTCGGATTGCTGCTGCGATTTAATCGCGTGGTTATTGGGTCGAAAATTGTGTTCTGTTCTGATCTTTCCCTCATTATATTTTCGAAAATTCCTTTGTTTATATTTCGAATAAAGGTTGTTCAAAGTTTCTCCCATAAATGACAAAGTTTGGAATAACAATAGTTGCTATGTTTTCAGAGCACCGATGGTAACGACTTGCTCAAATTACAAGCGAACGTTTCCGATCCAACCGCTTGTTTTCAATGTTTTCCTCTAGTCCGTAAACTTTGCCACCAAAATTTGGGTTTTGTGTTTGTTTGCATTCAGTTTTTGGGTCCCAATTTAAACTATCGCCGCTTTTATTTGTCGTTTAGTACGACATTTGTCGTGCGGTGGTCGGCTCGTCTCGACCCTTTGTTTGAGGTTGTGAATTTGTTCCGGTCATGTTTCAGTTATCCCAAATTTCGGGAATATTAGTCGGTATATAGTAGAGTAGGATTAACAATGTTTTTTTAATTTGGTTCACTGAAATATTAAATATCAATCGCCCTACGCAAATTTTCAATAACACTGTAATTTTGTTTTAAACTACACACTAGATTTATGAATCTTTTATTACGTAGGAATAAATAAAATTTAATAATAATTTGTTTGTACCCTAATGATAAAAGCTTTAAATTTGAACTTAAGGCAGTTAAATTTTACAGTTACCAGAACCGATCACCCCTGAATTCTATACTTAGACACGAAAGTATCACAAATCGGTTGGATGACCGTCGTAAACGAGCGACAAGTCGTAAACGGGAGCTCGGCTGACGAATGTGTCAAACAATTTGATACGCGGCTACAACGACGTTTTTATACTCCGATATTTCGGTAGGCGAGTGTCTCCTTAATTGCTGCTATTAAACCCATGTTTGTGACGTATCGTCGAACGATAGATGGTTTAAATGTAGTCTTTTTTCGAAAACAAGCTCCCTCATCCATCTCACTCACATACATAAACATTGCAACGACAGAACGAGATAAACAACTGAGAGTGTTTCACCACTCGTGGGACAATCATAATGAAAGCCGGAAATTCGTTAACGAATATGGCAGCGCTTCGTTAAATTTTATGTGTGTTTGTTTAATGAATGAATGTCTTTTTAAATTTCCATGTGGCACTGCTGTGTGTTTTTTTCATCTATTCGGTTTAATAATGAGACTGTGTATATATTATGCTTATTGTGTGAAATATGTAGTTTGAAAATTGGGACCATTCCAGGATTATGGTATCATTAGCTTTAATGTCGCTCTTTCTCATCTTTTCCACTACTTTACACCCCGAAATTGCAGAATTAAGGCTTCCGTATTCATCCATCAAGGGAATTCCGTGAAATTTCGTTCACTCAGAGCACCCCTTAATCCTTAAGACGAATTTCTCAAACTCACGAACGGAGCAAAATAATCGCGAGCTTGTGACGAGCGAAAAAATGTATAATTCGTCACTTAATCCCAACAGCTAGGGGATCGAGAGTAACAAATACGAAGAATTAACTACGACAGACGCAGAACCAGTAGAAAACTTACATGAAGATAATATCAGAAGACCGGAAAGCTTCACAAAACTTTCTTGCTTTGATTAAAAGACAAAGATACCACAAAGAATCGACAATAGTAAAGACTTTAACAGTACATTGAGCATAAAATCTCCGAAATCGGAAGAAGGAAATCCCCTAATGCGTAATGAACTGGGAGCCTTTAGCACACCAGGCCTAGCTGTTGCAAGTTACAAGCGAAGTGAAAACGATTTGACGTTAGCTGCCCAAAGCGAGTCTTAAGGGTAGTAAAGCCTTACTTTCAGCTATCTACCGCTTCAGCCTATGAATCACTTTCGTGTTTCTACCGACGACCGATTTTCGCTTGTTATTTATACCATTAGCCTATACGACAAACTGAGTACAAAGCTTGAACCTCTTTAGTTTGCTCGAAAGCACAAAGGAGAACGGTATCAGTCGACCGGTTTCGGCAGACCCAAAAAACTCCTTTGAGAGACCAATCCTTTAATACTAATTGAATCATAATTTGGACGACGAAAAGTTTCTTTTTATGTAAATCTTTTGCCCTCTAAAGGCTCAAAGCTCTGAGAAATGGGAACGTAATAATGTTGAAATTTGGGAAGGAGGCTTAAATCGCGGTTTCATTTTTCGGGAAACGAATTTTTGAGTGATAATTTAGTAGGGCTTTTGTGGGCGATTAATTTGATCCGAACATCGATAAAGGCGGGCGCATTTGATGATATCTGATAGGTCATAATCAAAACTCCATTAAGACTCGATTAAAATAATTCATATGGTAATTTGACAGTTACTGTAGTTCTCTATTTAACGTTTACTATCTGTCATAATCTGATAGCATTCGTTAGTAGGTAGTGATATTTTTTTATCTTAAATGGGAAGATCGAACGCCAGGAAGATCGTTGAACTCTGAGCATTTTTATCACTTTTTTGATTCTGCCTTTTAATAATCCTTCCAGACAGAATCAGAAAACAATTTACCGTCACACGCGGCACGGCGATAAATCTCGTAGACAATTTCCGAAATTTTTCTATCTCCAAGATTTACACGGCTCTCGCAAAAGAAAATCGCACCTACAATCCTATTATCGATCCCCTATTCCAGTACAATTTGCTCTGCGCTGGCGAGGGCGAACAATTTTCAAACTTAAATGAAAATATAGGGGAAGGAACTGAAGGAAAGAGCGGAGCGTTGTTGTGTTCGCATCTTGCGTCTTCCAACTCTTCCATAGATCGCATCCGCTCGCCGTCGGTTCCAGGTCTCGACAGCGCCTTTGTCTCCAAGCAAATCTCTTATAATTTGTTTACACTGGTATTGACATATTGCTTTCCAAAATTCGAGTTGTGAAATTGGAACTTTAGAATTTAGGATATTACGTTTAATCTGTCCGATAATTCTAATAGAGTTTTATTTATTTCCTGGAACAGGATATTAGATTGACGAAACTTTGTGTAATTCAAAATGACATTTGGAATTAATACGAATAATATGAAAATTTCAAGGTACATATAGCGTTAAGAGCTCTACGTTAAGAAGTCTGAGCCTATAAAAAACTAGTAGTAAAATAAAAAATTGGCGCGATTTATTGAAACAAAAGCTGCCGCTCCTGCTTCAAAAGCCCCTATTTACATCGTTAGCCTTCCATTTTCACCTTAAAGCAATCGAAAGGCCATTGTTGTCGACGAAGCGGTGCTGGCAGAATGCATCCGCGAAAGGATATTAGCTATGATTTCAGCTATAAAGGTCTATGCAGTTTCTTTTGTATGTTGTATAAATTCTAGATATTGTGTGACCTTCACTACTATAAATTTTTATTTACAGTGTCAAGTAACCAATTACTATTATCATCTTTACGTTTTTTTTATGGTCACGTAAAACAACCAGTTACATTATATCGACTTATTATTACGATTGTAGCGCGAAAGCCCCCCGATTAGTTCCCGATTAGTCTGATCATAGCCAAAGCAAACTGAATGTGCGTCCAATTTGCCATCCTTTTGAAGTGTGAATTTATTCGTTTCCTACCCAAAAGTAACTTTATTCAAAACCGAGTTGGCAACACAGGCTGTCAGTGAAACGAACGAGCGCGTATCGCAGCTGTATATTATAGAAAGACAAAAGCTCCGAATCGGACTAGTGAATAACGACCAAAATAATAGCGAAATAGGTTGTGAGATATTCGAAACAATACGGTTAACCGTATGAATGTAGTTGAGTTATATTAAAATCCAGTTTCGGAGATAACAACGACGAGCAGGTATTATCTATGACATTATAATGAAGCTAATAACGATTATGAATCCTTTGTTAGTTTTTAATATCAACGCGTCAGTTTTGGGTTGTTGACTCTATTGAAAAAATATGTTTTAGATACATACAAGAAAAAACTTAAATTAGGTTCGAAGGATACCATATAATTTTTTATTTTTTTTGCGATATTTTTTCGCTACCAAATCAATTTATTATAAAAAAAAATAACAATAGATAATACCGCCGAAAAGAACCAGTGAAAAGCAAAAATCTCTTTCTGTCTGTCTGTTTGTTACTCATAAACCACTGATTTTGATAAAACTTTGTACAGAAATATAATAGACCTTGAAGAAGGACATAAGCTACCTTTTACAGAGTAAAATCGAAAATTTGGAAAGAAAATCTAAGTAACCAGCTTATAATAAAAAAAATATATATCTATATCTACTTGTAGGTAGGCTATGTTGAAGATATTGCACCAAATAGGGGGAAGAGGGAATACCGCACAGGAAAAAAAGGCAATTTTTGGACCCTACGGTGAAAACATACTATAGCATTCGCTTTGTATCATATTGTGTTGAAATAGAGGCGAAGGTTGAATATTTTGGCTGTAAATGAAAAAGAAAAGTTAACACGGATAACATGTACACTTTTTTCGCCGCAGGAGGGTAGAATGTAGAAACTTTTCAAGTGCCATACATCGTTTAAGACCACATTTAGTAGACAAGTTGGGGATTAAATTTGTAACTGCAAATGTGTTGCGAACATTCTGAACGCGTTTTTATTATAAAAACTTTTTCAAATTGGCAATTATGTGGGTTATTGTTTATATCTACAATCTTATTCCTACCAAAAAATATCATTCACCACCCAGCCCTACTTTTGACTTCTTATAATATAAGAAGTCAAAAGTAGGGCTAAATATTATTTTGTAAACGACCAATTTTATATTTACTATTGAATACTTTATAACAAATTAAAGTTAATTAGTTTTACAGTTGAAAGACTATAATAGTACTTCTTTTTTCCACTGTGTCATGTTAATTTTGTTAAGAATAATATAAATAAAGAATAAAGAAGAGTCACATAATTCGAAAAAACATGTAAGGTTACTTTAATATTCTTTATACATTTCCGCGATTCGCGAAGCGATCTTTCCTTTATCAAGCACAATACGCTTTTAAACCTTAGAATTGAGCTGAAAAGTCCGCGGAATTAAACTCAACTGAACGTTGTTACGAGAAAACTTTCGAACGATAACAAGTGGGGGATCCCATTCTACCGACAATGCACGATAGGATGTAGGGATGTTGGGATGTTAGTGAAAATTCCTGAAAAGAAGTTGTTAACAAAAATAGGACGGTGCCTGCGGGGCCCTGATAAGGGCGACGTAAACACCCGCGCGAAAACGAGGGTGGTGCGAGTGAGGAGAGGGAGCGATCAGAGGGGCTACTCTTGACGGCGATTCCGATCCGACGACATTGAGATCGGGCGTTTCGTACTCTCGAATGCCACACTAGCGCCACCTTGGTTTCATATTGGGCGGATATTGAGCGAACTAAATGAAATCAGACATTTGTCAACACTTGGCGGGCAGATTTTCAAGAGTAGCGGTCTAAAATTGACTTTGGTATAGCATAGGGTTGAAATCGGGATCGATATTGATTTCAAGAGTAGAGCCCCAGGTCAGTTTTAAGGCAGAACCACGTTTTGATACATAGTTATCCAAACTGTGCAATGGCTAGTAGATCCACATAGTTGCAGCGTGTTATGTTGTAAGAATATATTTTTGAGATTCAAAAATGTTCAAAAGTTCAAAAACTTTTTATTCGAAGTAAGATTTTACAAATTACTTTTCGAGGTCGAGGCGAGTTCACAATTTGGCGGTCTTCTGTGGAAAAGAAGATTTATTTGCGACATCGCAAAGTGTTTGAAATTAAGTTCTATTTGAAATAACAACCGCTGGGCGGTCTTTTTGCTGACTTTGTATACCGTGCTAAATAAATAGCAACGCTACAAAATCGGAAAATATAAAAGCGCTTTTAAAATCAACAACTAGGTAGGTTATTCGGACTCGAGTGCTGTCGTAATAAAGGCATGTCGGATCGGAAGTTTCTCTTTTCTTATTTCTTCTCTTCTCCATGATTCTATAACTTATACCACACTTTCAGAGCTATTCAGCTTCTATGTATAAACGAAATACTTAAAGAATGCCCGCATTGACGATATTCTCGAAGAAAACGTATTGATTAGTTAATTAACCTTAAACTTCTTACTTTTCGAGGCAACGCTGCCGAAAATTAACGTTTTCTTTACAAAAGTCGGTACAAAGTAACAGGAAATTAATTTACTTACAATAATACATTATTTCCAGGTAAAATTTACACAGAAAATATTTTGTTTGGCGATATATCTGTAATTAATTTCCTCTATTAATTCGATATCTTTCTAGGAATTGGTTCTAATGATGTAAATTAATATTTGTGTTTGATGTCATCTATATTATAACTAACCAAAAAGAACCCGAGCGATATAAATACATAAAATTAAATACATTGTACAGAAGCCAGCACATGCGGTTGGACATTCGCACTACGAAATTCACCCCTACCGCTACGGAATACGGGTGCTGTCAAGGTCAAAATTTCCAGCTGCATGTGCTACTGTACAAAATGTCGCACAATTCATTATTCTAATCATAATCGGCGTTTATAAATATTAACCGATACCGATACAGTGAATTGATACAATGTAAGATAGGATGGTTCATGGTCAATTTATACACAACTATTATATATCTGTCGGAGATTGAAGGAAGATTGATCGTGTAAACATCAATTGACAGTTTTTATTTACACAAGAGGGTAGAATTGTTATAACTGACCAGAGTGAAGTTGGCGCAGTGACGTTTGACAGGAGGCCCAACTACAGGGACCGGGTGGTTCACTCACATAATAGCTCAGCATAATAGCTATGCTCAGTGCGGACGAACCTCTTGGTAGTTCTGCAGCCGCGTTGATAACTTTGTGTGCCAGGGATATGGTGTGATTTTGGTGGACGTACCAGTCCAGTGTGTTTTGTGATGTTTGATTCGACGTGAGATTCCTGATGTGTGCTGAAAATTTATAGGTATGTTTATCTTATTCACAGCAATCCAAACTTCGGTTATCATACTTTTGAAGACTTATTGAAAATTGAATGAGTATACTCGTAAACCCGTTTGACCCACTTTGCTCAAATATTCTGTTCAAACTCCCTTGCCAATTTCTACAAATTTTAAGCACAAAAGAATGTCTGAACCCTCAAAATTGAGTTAATTCCCGACCACGGGACAATACATAAAAAAGGAAGATTAAAACAAAAAAAATGAAGTAAAATTACAAACGGATACTTAGTGATAAAATTACGTCATCAGAGATAAAAAAATTATAATGAAAAAAATTGGCGGCATTCTGAAACAAAATGGTTAGGTATGTATTAGCAATTTACGAGTATTCTTCACTAAAGACTAGGCACCAGGGTTTATGATTTTGGCTTCAACAAATCCACAAAAAAAAAACATTGTACTTTCTTTCTTTAAGACAAGTATAAACCGTAAAATTTTAATGTTTTTTTCTCGCAACATAGTGGTTGTACTCATGAAACTGAACAACTTTACTAATTTTCAACTTTTCATACAAACTTTAGCCACGTGACCGGCCACTTTGTATACCAAGTTGAATTTTAATTTTGGGATTTCAACTTATGTTGTTCAGTTTCATGAACACTACCACTATGTTGCGGAAAAAAAAAAGAAAATATCATGGTGTATAATAAGGATCAACTGACTTTATGATGATGTGATTGATACAAATATATATAATGTGCGCAGCCAAAAATATCTACTTTTATGGATTGATAACAAAGGCGCACTGGGACAAGAATAATAAATAAAGTTGCTTATTGAACGTTAGTATGTCTGGTTACATCATTTATGCAGAAGCTAATAACAAAGCAAAAACAAACAAATGGGCGATAGAACGCTGCAAAAGAGATAGAAAGTAAGTTATAAACATATTAGTTGTGAAAGAAAGTAAAGCAAGAGCAGAAGCTTAGAGCTGTCGTACTGATAGTGAAAACAGTATTACAAATTTTCAATCAATTTTCAATATCGTGTTTTGCCGATTTCTTTAGGCTTGCTTTTACTTAGAAAACTGCCACTCAACATACATAACATAACGCAAACCAAAACACAAAATATAGCTTCTTATTTTAAAACTTCCAGGCTGACAATTCCTTTAAAATTGCCTAGCCAGCCAGCACCCGGAACCTTTTGTCGAAAATGTCGCATCGAGTCGTCGCGACACCTTTTACAAACACCCCCCAAACCCCTCCGGCTCCTGTCACACCCTAGCTTGGGTGCATCGCAAAATGCATCATTACGCCTGCCACATACACACACAGGGCGAGTGTGAATGACAATACGTTGCAATATTATTTGTTGGAGGAGGTTTAGGGGCGGTTTAAATTTCTTCTTAAAATTGTTGACACAATTCACATTGCAGAATTCTAAGAAGTGATTGCGTGTGTTCTTCCAAGTGCTTTTTAGTTTCCATTCTTGAACATTTCTAATAATAGAGTAATTATTTTTTGCTGTACCACACAAGCCATCAATAACACAGCCATATCCTTCCTTAACTATATATATATTTTAGTTTTTTTTTCTTCTATATGGCACTAGATGTATTTTTTGTGTATATTTTAGTTTAATCACTACATAGTATAAAACAAAGTCGCTTTCTCTGTCCCTATGTCCCTATGTCCCTATGTCCCTATGTCCCTATGTCCCTTTGTACGCTTAAATCTTTAAAACTACGCAACGGATTTTGATGCGGTTTTTTTTAATAGATAGAGGGATTCAAGAGGAAGGTTTATATGTATAATACATGCATAATATACTTAAGAATAATCCACAATAACCATTTTCCCGTGCGGAGCCGGGGCGGGTCGCTAGTTTTATTATAATTAGCTTTCAACAAGTAATATTTTATACGAGCTGCCCGCCCGCGGTTACGCCCGCGTTTTTTTTTTAATTTCCCGTACACTGTTTCCCGTAGGAATGAGACATTTTCCCGCAGTTAAAACTATCTAAGAAGTTGACCAGGGCTATAAGTTACCACCACGCAAAATTTTATTCAAATCGGTCCAACAGTTTAGGAGATTAGCCCGTACAAACAAACAGACAGAGAAACAATTTTTTTAATAAAATCTGGTTAATGTTCTATATCACTGCTTGCATTCCCCTGACTCGGTTTTTATAAAAAAAATCTATGTACTGACGACCTAAGACATTCGACCTCTACAGTTTTATTATATAGATTTAAGGATTATGGGATTATGGCGAATTTGTGTGCAACAAAGGTATTGAAAAGGTAAAAACATTATAGGTTACGTTTTTCAGTCAGAAGTCTGAAATTCAATATAGCTCAACTCATATCAAAATTATGTTCGCTTTGCGAAATATTCTTTTCCTCTTACCTAGAAAAGCCAATAAGCAGGTGTTTCTCAACTCCACATCTTTGCAAGTACGATAATAGGTTATTTTTCGCCGAAGGCAAAACCAATTTCGTTGGTAAAACATCGAAATATCTAAGTCAAGTTGGAGATAATCCCTAAGCCTGCGATAAGTACTTTAGCTGCTATTTACTTTGTTTTCATTTATATTTTTCCTTTAAGCCCGTTGTAAATATTTTGGTAGGATGATGATTTTTTATGACATTGGCTTAGTGAGTGTACTTTTTCAGTAAATATCCTTGAAGAATGTTCTTATATTATAAGTTTACCAATGAGTTTATAAAATGCGATATTCTAGTTTGATTAGTTCTCAATATAATAAATTAGTTCTGTTTTTGTTGTAAAGAAGAAATTACACTTTTATTAATTCACATTATTACAGTCCTTATCAGTAATTTTTCAGAAAATTAATTTGGTAGGTTTAACAAAAAGATTTTGAATATCTACCCATCTATCTTGATGTACTAGAAAATAATGAATTTATTCATGGAATTCATGAATTCAATTAATTTTCCGATTTAGTTTCAAGATAATAATATATCCAAATATCATACTAGTAATACTTCATCCATCATACTTCATTATACCATTATTATAAAGAGGAAAGATTTATATTATTGTGTGTGTATGTGTGTGTGTGTGTGTGTGTGTGTGTGTGTGTGTGTGTGGTGTGTGTGTGAATAAATTGGAATAATGCGATTTCAAAAAATCTTTAACCATTAGAAAGCTACATTCACCCTGAGCAACATAGGCTACCTTTTACCGCGGAAAAATGCTTCATACCCACGGGAAAAACTGCTAACGCGGGCGGAGCCGCGGCGGAATGCTGGTCTGTTATAAATCGAAGTACTGCAATATGTTAGCCAGTGATAATACTCAACGTTTAAGACGCAGTCGAAGGCTCACGTAGGCCGTAACTGAAACACGATTTAAGGAGAGCGCTCGCCCGTAGATAAATTGAACACTTTTGTAGTGATCGTAAAATTGTTAGATCCGTATCCGAATCCGCTCGCCGCGCCGCCGGTAAAACACTGCGGAAGTTACAATAAACTTGTGCGGGGTTTATTCCTTGGTAATGTTTGTAGTGCACTACAGTGTCTGAAAAATGTATAGGTACTAGTACAATACAATGCTACATCGGTCCACTGTTAGACAAAAGGGTACGGATGATATTATTATTGATGTTTTTACTATTGATTTTTGACATAATGTGTCGATAAAGAGGATGTTCTGATCCTAAGTAGAGTAGTTACTGTCAATCGATCAATCAATCAATCATTTATTGCAAATAGTACATCATTAAAGGTCTTACTGTGGGAATCACTAGACACACATTTAGAATCAGACGAATTTCGAACTCATGACCCTAAAAAATGCCTTAATTGTACAATTATAACTGTGAAAATTTTTAATGCCTTTGATTTTGAGACAAAAATACGCCTACAAAGAGAAAAAATATGTAGATTTCAATTCGGACTGAGCCAGCAGAATGCGCAACGATTGAACAAAACGATTTACTTATCTAAAAATTGAACGCAAAATCCATTAGGTTAGGAATATAAAGTTGAAAAGGATTATGAAAACATGAACGTTAACGGTTTGTGAAAATATCTGTGAATCGACGGGATTCATTAATTCATTACAGTTTTTTTTATTTAGAATAGGATTGCTTTAATACCAACTAAAAGGTTTGGTTACCAACTAAGCTTAGGCTTATAATCTTAAAATAAAAACTTATTCGGGATTCAAAATTTTGATTGTGTTATCTGGGCTTTATTTCTTTTCCAACATTTTGTCCTTTGCAATTTTTTTAAAACATTTTTTCTACCCTTCATTAGTACTTTAGATGACCACTATTATCCGAAAACAAAAAACCCACTAAATTCAACTGTGTTTCACTTTTTATCAATCAGAAACTTTAAAAGATATAATAACATATCTCTTTAAAAAGATATTAATTAATCACTTCACATAATGAGCTCACCCAATCACTCGGTCCCATCTGTGGGATTACAGGAATCTTCCGTATGTTATGATAAGTTGTACAAATATTATCTTGTTCCCGTATTAGTTTTATCCTAATCCTGGATTCTGTTATTCTAATATTCTTATTGAGTAGCTGGTTAGTTCAGCTGATGTAATACGTACAGAAGTAGGTAGCTACTTTCATTTATTTATTACTTTACGCACTTCGACAAAAAGGATAGTTATGTTTTTCTGGTAAGCAAAGGTTAACATTTTGTAATTATTATATTATCCAATACTAAATAATAAATTAACCACCACAACTAATTAAGTAACTTTACTTTACTTTTATTTTACTTTGACTACTCCAGTAATTATTATTGAGCTAGTCGGTTAATAAGTTACTTTTTTTCATAATATTTTTAATTGTGTATGTGTATGTGTGAGTAAGTTTCAAAAATACGCCGATACTACAATTTCATCCGAATCCGTTTCGTTGTTCAGACAATAAAAATAAAACAAACAGTCTAAAAAACTGAGAATCATTAAATAAAGAAAGAGTTACCTATATTTTTTTTGAAATACAAATATGTTTATAATGAATGGTCGTGTGATTTAAGTAATACATTATGTATATTTTACAGACAAAATTTACTTTAGTACAGCATGCTTTATATTTCATATCCGCCGAGTTTAAATAATTTTGAATTTAAACTATTTTAAACGATCCAAAAACTAAAACGAAATACTCCAAAGGGAACTTCATGTACACATTTTCTTTAAAAACAAGCTGCGACGCTTACCCCGCAAGCGAAAATAGCTACTGTTTTCGCGGGTATAAACATGAGTTGTGGGAGCGGCGGCCATATTGCATTATTTATTGGGAAAAACTTTATACTACCGCAACATAACCAAACAGATGCTTGGCTCACCTGGCTGCGGCTAGGAGGCTGAAAGAAATAGAGAAGGTACTTTACTGAAACCTTTTAGTAAAAATCATACAATCTGCCTTCTTTATCCATATATATTAGTTTTAGGGCGATATATTATATCCATACTAATTATTATAAAAGCGAAAGTGTGTTTGTTTGTTTGTCCTTCCTTCACGCCCTAACTAAGCAACCAATCGACTTGATTTTCAGCACAGAGTTAGTTGAAAGGATGGAGAGTGACATAGGCTACCTTTCACCGCGAGAAAATACCTCATTCCCACGGGAAAAACGGTTAACGCGAAATATAAACAAATTGCGCAGCGAAAAGAAAGTTAAGGATCAATTTGGCTTCATTTTACAGTTATAATTGAGTTCATTGAATGATTAAGTGACTAGAGTCAGTTTGAGTTGGCTCTTATTGGTGGTACCCAGTAACCCCATATTAGTCATGAGTTGTGAAGTCCCTCATAGGATATAATGAAATGATAAATTTGTAATTTTGAAACGATGCAACGCCTGTGGAGTTTCTTCCGGCGAGTTCTTCTCCACAGAAGACAGCCAAATTTTTGAACTCGCCAGAAAATAATATGTATTATTGTTGATGATGAACAGAAATATTTCTATCATCTGTCCATTAGCGGTTGAACAGATTGCAATAAAAATTAATAAAGTTAATTTGTATATTAAATTTTTAAAAACATTAAGTATTGTTACATACCAAAAATATTTATTATTCGTGTTTTAATTCCAAAACTTTTCAAGAAGTAAATTAAAATATTTCCAAAGTTATCTCTCTACAACTTTCACCTCTAGTTTTTTTATGCTCTATGTCTCTATTACCATACTGTGGTTAAAAATAAACCCTGCGATTATGGCACCAGGGTGGTAATTCTCTCGGATTAAGAAAGCGTAATGTTTTTACAGCTAACGTAATGGCGACGAAGGGAGTAGTCAGTCAGTGTGCGTTATTTTATTTAGTTGTTAGCAAAATGGTTGTTTATATTTAAAAGGATCGTTAACAGCTCATTATGTCCCCACCGAAAGACTCGAGCCTACCCTGAAATCAGGGTGAATAGGCCTTAGTCGACCACGCTGACCCAGTGCGGGTAGGTCAACTTCACACAAAACCTTTGAATTTCTTCGAAGGTGTGTGCAGGTTTCCTCACGATGTTTTCCTTCACCTAATCACGAAATTGTTTGTCTATTGTTTTCGTTTCAAACATGTATAACTAAAATACCTACGAGTTAGAAATAAGTCTTGAGTCATACTATTACGAAATAATATAAGTGGGACTAGGATTTCGGACTACGATACCCACTGTTTTTGCTACAAATGTCAAAATGAGTAAAAAAAGTCGAGTTGGAATATAAAATTTTGTTTTTATTCTTTTTTTGTAAAATTACGTCGCCCATACATAGGTACTCGTAGGTTGGCAATTCTCAGTCAAAAACCCTTAGCATAAATAAATACTTATTTCAACTCTTCCCCAATAGACGTATAGTATTACATAGATATTCTGAAGTAAGTCTGACAGCCTTGTTTTCTACATAAAATACTTTAAAAAGAAAATAGGGAATGAATTTCTTCCGTTACCATATTTAAGTGGTATTCCGCCGTCTGCGCGCAAATGTTTGTTTATTTATGATAATGAAACGTTTAGTTTAGAACTCTATACTTTTATACTGCAGCCGTCTGGAGGGGTTTATTATACAATGCAATATTACAATACAAACATTGTTTTGTAGATTTTCAATTCAAAAGACACAACACATCCGAGAATTTTTGTTAAAGAGCTCGAAATTAGAAGCCTGCATCAGTTTGTGTATGTTTGCGTTGTTTATTTTTTATTTTGTGCCTAACATGTTTCTTTTTTTATTAACTTGTTTTTGGAGAAAATCACGATTACTTAGTGTTAGAGGGGCTAGACTTCTTTACGCTTTTTCATTGGTGGAAATTGATATAAATAACACTGTAAATACTGTCATGTAGTTTACAGTTATTGTGTAGACTATTCTATTATATTTTTTCCTCAATTTTTTTAACAGAATGTAATTTTAAATCCTACATGAACTTTATAAAAAAAAAACTACTTCTAATAAAATATTTTGGTTTCGATTTTGACATAGAACTACTTAATCGACTGTACTACCACACCTATATATTATATATTATATAGTTATATAAAGAGTGCATCGCGTGATCTCCCCTGAACGCTACGCTACAAACGAAACCTTGAAATGTAAAAAACAGCATAATTTTTGAATCTAATAATAACAGAACCTCTTCAGACATAAGTTTGAATAAAACAACAAATTTAAAAGTGAAAAGAACGAAAAATATTCATTCAGTCATATAATCGGTGGTGAAAGAAGATACTGGCTTTTGATCTTTTGTTGAGTGAGGGTTTGAATTTAAACCCTCCATAGTTTATGTAAAATAGTTCTATTTGCAAGCATTTTTAAGTTTAAAATACGACATTTTTAATAGGGAGATGTTGTCATTTCGACTTTACTAAATATCTAAGCTTAACCACGTTAACTGATAAGCCATTGAGCGATTATTTGATAGAATGGACATTTTACTCCATACATTTTAGTATTGTAATCAGATGATTGTTACGTAGTTGACGAATCGATATAAAAAGAAGACAAATCCCCCTTTATTAGCAGCAAAATAAAATCTAAAATATGTTTTTTAGAAATTAAAAAGAAATCTTTACTTTTCACATAAATTTGGAACCTCCAAAATATCCAGTCTATGGCGTGTCGTCACAAAGATATTGCTATTGGTCTACTGAACAAACTGCAAGGCTCCGATGACGTCACAGGCAGGTCCCAACATGTTTGCACACGCTAAAAGGATTGGTGCAGCGCCATCATTTATTCACATCCCGGTGCCCTACTTGCATTAGCTACTGACTTTGGTGTAAGCTGCGCTGTTAATTGTAGGGAGGAAATGTGGGTCTTAGTGCTGGTTTGTGTGATATGGCTGCTTGATAAATAGAATAGACTGAATAGATTTTTCAGCAGTAGATAAATGTATCTACTTGACAATCGAGGCATTAATTGACGGCCCCGTAGCCTGTGCTCAGTAGGCAGACATACTACCAACTAGGCTAGGTCACGGGTTTGAATCCCGCCCAGGGCAAACATTCGTGTGATGAGCTTGTGTTTGCCTTGTGTCTGAATGTCGTATATTTATTTATGTAAGTATGTATATCAGCTATCTGACACCCATAGTACAGGCTCTGCCTAGTTTGGGGTCAGATGACCGTGTGTGAGATGTCCACATATTATTATTATTATCGGATTTTTTTATAAAGTTTGATTTCTTATTCTTAAACAGCAATAAATGCGTCGATCGCGGGATCATCCCCAGCTACATAATAGCCATATTGAAGCCAAAAGAGATATCTCCCGAAGTTGGTGGCAATGCCAACTGGCACCTCACTCAATTGCCAATTGCCAATGGCAATGTTTCATAGTGATGTTTCTTTTTGTAGAAATTATTCATCGGCAACGTAAAAAGTCCCATTGTTCCTTCTATAAGTCAATTAAGAACGGTAATGTAAAATATATTTCCGATGATTTAATCAAAATATTAATGAGTTTGTTCCCTTTCTAGTGTTTGCAAGCAGAAGAATCTCATGCGCTAAATCCGGATATGTATTTTCAAGTTTTTAGTTTTTTAGTTTGTAAATGGACGTAATTTTGATCCTCTGCGTCATATCATAATAGTTAGCAGTTGACGTGTTAACCTACCAAATCTGACAATAATTCAGTCAAACTAGCCCCACAGTCATTGGAACAACTTAACTTACCTCGAGAACAAATGATTTTGTGATGACCATTTCAATTTTTTTTCTGGTATAGAGATAAAAATATTATATCACATAGCTTCAAAAATCCTTTAAGATAAAACACACTAACAGTTAACCCGAAACAGCTGTATACTTAGTGCAGGATCCGCTGTATAATGAAAGATCTTTGCGCTGCAAATCTCAGTCAATATATATAACCATTGTTTTTGTAAACCATTGGCAATAAATTTATCACGGCCATCTGAACCCGAGCCTCTACTATGTGTACAAGACAGCTGATATGTATACATGAATGGAAAAATATTATACATAGAGTGTTACTGTAGGAATTGGTGGCAATGTTTGGCTGGGTGCGGTCGATATCGGCTCAGTTTGCCGTGGCGCATTACTGTGCGCTCGATAACCTCTCCCGTATTAACGGAATCATTATTAATCACATTTTGGATGCATGGGTTGTTTATTGCAGGCAGAGCTTATTAGAAAACGGTTAAGTCGAGTCAGTTCAACACTAGATCTAGATCTAATAGAACATCACATTTTTACAATTGACAACTGTTGTAAGTATCTACAGTCTTTGACAAGGTCTTACTTAATTAATGTTATTAATATTATATTTTTAAATATATTGTATTTTTCATTGTTTCAGGTATGTGAAAATATATCATTTTTAAAACACACGTTTCCGGTAAGCGTTTCTTTTTATAATCCTATTAAAATTTATGATCTAAGACTATTCTTACAAATGTTAAAACATTTAACAAAGTGTACATTATTTTTATCATTATGAATCCTAGTCTAAAGAAAATTGTATAATAATAATTATGATAATATGTGAAGGACATCTGATTACCATTGCTGGACAAATATATGTGGAGAAGGATCCTTCTGATCCATAAAAAGCATGCGTGGCTTCTTAGGTCGTCTGACCATCTGACTTGTTATCTGCCCACACTTCTCCTGCCCAAACGTGGCCTTCACTTGAATACACACTTACTCCATCTTTCGTATTTCAATTCAATTATCTTTAAGAGCTCGCCAACCTATTCTAACATTTTTTTTCCATTTCGGCAAAGGGAATGCGCCGGTAATGTGATCGCACAGAAGCGGCTGAGCTCAGCAAGATCTGATTAAAATTCCGATTAGAATTTCCGATTTCTTATATGAAAATTTCAGGAATTCGTTTTTGGTTAGAACGAGCGATTGATGAAAGAACAGGCTCTTGGATTAAGGTTATGAGAAAAGGTAAATATATTACGTTATGGTTGCTGGCTAAGAAATAAACTGTCTGGCTGCTATTCTTTTTTTACGGTAATAAATAAAAGTATAAGAAAAAACACTGCCATAATTTAACTAAAATATTGTACACTATATTCGCAACTCAAAATATATATTTCAATATGAACTGTTAGCAAAAATATATTTTAAAATATTAATATGCACTTGAGATGTCTGCACTTATAAACGTGACTTTAATAACTAAACCCGCGCTTAACGCATGTTTAACCTTTTTGTGCTAACACGGATAGCTCTAAAGAAAAAAAAATCCCAGTACACCAAAATTCGCAGGAGCCCAAATTGGTATTGATGATTAAAAAGTAATCCTATCTCCTCACCAACACAATTTTTCCCATACCTATTCAAATATCGAATCCAAAATGAGATTGTAATCGTACGCTTACTGAAAATCATTCGTTCTGTCACTCATTCGTTCCTTTACTCATTCGTTCAATTGCGGTTGAAGATGCCGGATATATCGATGTTAATTTAAACGCGTTTGAAAATGGAATGACGTTGTTTACCAAATTGCGCTCTATTTTCTATTTGATTTTTCAAATATAATGGATTATCGAAAAGAGTATTTTGGCTTGCATCAGATGGATGCATGGAGTTTGTATATCGTGATGAGTCACAATATTAATACGCGTTTATTGAACAATCGTGATTACTTTTAGAACTTATAATGATTTTTCATTTTCATTTCTTAACTAGTTGTCCGCCCGCGGTCACGCCCGCGTTTTTTTTATTTTCCCGTGCACAGTTTCCCACAGGAAAGAGATATTTTCCAGCGGTAAAAACTATCTAAGATGTTGACCAGGGATATAAGGTACCACCGTGCAAAATTTTATATAAATCAGTCTAACAGTTCGGAGATTATCCTGTACAAACAGACAAAGAGAACTTTTTTTAAAATCTCGTTATGTTTTATATCACTTCTTACATACCCCTGACTCGATTTATAGATTTTTTTTATTTTTTATTTTATTGTATAGATGTTTGTTTAAGGGTTTGTGCCAACACATTAATAAATAGAGTTGTTTGTTTGTTTACGAGGCAAATATTTTGATCCGGAGCCAGTTGAAAAAGTGCTTCATTCAACTAATTCTTCATACCATTGGAGTCCTGTCAAAATACAACTATAGTCCTTCTTAGAGAACCTTAAATACACCTTAAATTATTGAATTTATAATTGTGCACCTAGCAGAACAAAATATAATAGGTACAATACACCAAATAATTGGAACATAAACTTGCAAGCACGATTTATATAAACAAACGTGCAGATGTGACTAAACAAAAAATAATAATTTTAGGTAAATTTCCACATTTTATTAAATCAATAAACTCTGGAAGTTATACTGATATTTACTTGGCTCTAACAATATTAATTAGTGTCAAACAATTTTTAAAGAACAACACTTCGGCGGCAACTCTGAAACTTGTAATTAATAGATAAATATGCTATATAAAACAAACATAAATGAAGCTAAAGCATTTCTCTTGCTAATTAGTTAAGAGTTTCAGCTATTTACTTGTAGTTAGTTCGGCGCCTGTCAGTCATTAAGCTCCGCAAGATGCTTTCCGACTAGCGCTTGAGATGATACTTATCATTATTTGTATGCCTTTTTTCACTCATTACAATACATCATCATAGGCCACAGGATCTAAAAAGATGTTTGTTGCAGCGCTTGTGGGTTTAAGGGATCCCGCATCTACACGCATTACAATACACTTACACACTATTACACACACTTGTATACTTTATTAACACAAAAATTTGATAATTACACAAAAAATTATTATATTGCTAAGCTATCAAAATGTCTTAAATATAAAACTCAAGTACATAATGAGCAAAAAAGTATATTTTTTTACAAATTTGAATCCTTTAATTATGAACTCTTTCTCTGTTTTTTTAATAATTTTCATGGCGGTTTTTTCTTAAAACCTTACAAATATCTAAATATACGATATCGTCAGTAGTTATCCCGTGGTAAAATTAATAAACATTTTTTGCACATTTTAAACTCGCTAAGCATTATTTTTGCAATTTTTGCTCGTAAATCAATTTCAAATACGAGGAGCGTGTAATCTCTCTTACCTCCATTAACAAGGTAAAAAGTTCTGAAAATTATGGTATTTTGTTGAATGTAGACAACAGATAAATAAATAATTATTATATACACATCGTCCCCTCATAAGTTAGTATTACACGTGCCACGTCAGAGGGGTCTGAAGAAAAAGTTCATTAAATCTATCTAGCCTTTATATTACGTGTAATTACACCATTTCAAAAAAAAGCGTTTTAAAAGCTATATTTTGGATTTATTTTCCGTTGGCACTGTAGTAATTCGACACGAGACAGGTGCAGTGGAGAAATGTTTTTAAAGTACAAGCAAAAGTTGCCTTTAATAGCAGCCCTATAGTGATAAAAAAACCTCCAAGACTTTAATTACAAGACGTCGTCTACACTGTTGGCAGTGTTGTCTGCACGGACAAACTGTCAGTCCGCCTTACCTTGTAATTAGACCTTTAATAAAGTAGGTATGATTTTCGTGGTAGGACAAAAATGAATTTTAAAACAAACTTTTATATACAGTCTAAGAAACAGTCCATAACGGTTACACTATGGAAGTTGAAACCTTTTTTAAAGTACTGTACTTAAATTTTCTACGAAAACTTAATAAATCCGATAAAATAGAACGTGGTATTTCCAGCAAAACTTGTAATTTCATATACGTAAATTTGTCCTTCTACCGCTACGTACCTGCTACATTATAATTTTAACAACCGAATTTGGTCTTTTTTTCATTATCTATGGACCGCAACATTTGATCTGTTTATTTTTAATGGAATTCCTACTAAACCCATAATTGCAGGCATCACGGTGATACTAGAGCATCATCACCGGACGGTTGGCATGCTCCGGTAGCGGCCAGAGGCGGAACATTTACATAATTGTACACGGACCGGCCGCTTGTACAAGTGAAGTATCGGTTCGATAGCACTTTATACTTCCTTTTTACTAAAAATATAAGTTTCTAAAAGTTGGACCGCCAAGTCGTCTGTCTTATTATGTTATGTAGATATGTGTTTTTAACGGCTGGCTAATGGACTATTCATGTTAGTTATCTTGAACGAGAAAAACAGCATTAAATAGCATTAAAAAGTTATTGTGGTAACCTGATCTTCGGCGTGAAGTCAAAACAGCACGATATTACAGAATGTTTAGGTACCTACCAAAAATAAATTATTCAAGAATTTGTAATAATTAGTAGAAGTTTGAAATTATTAGTTAAAATTTTCCCTAAAACCATATTTTTTTATCCTTCTGATGTGTATTTACGCAAAATAACATAGATACGTATCGTATACAATATTTTAAGGAATACACAAGTGATGCATACACTCTGTGGAACCAATTTTCCACAGCTACCTTTGATACCATCCAGTTTCCGCAAAACGAAGTGCCAGAGCCCCATCACAGCGTCGGAGATCTGTCTGTGCCATAGTTTACATTTTCAATTGGAGGCCTGCGCTAGGGGCAGTGCATTAACATAATTGCAGCCCCTATATTGATTGGTCAGCTTGCGGGCAAGGTAGCTTGACTGCCAGGCTACTAGGCGAACAGAAATACCAAAGAGAGGGTTATTGGCTATTGCCATTCAGCCTATATTTAAGAATTATGAACGCTACCAGGTAATGCGCTAAAATCGCCAGTACTTTTGTATTGGTCTAAATTATTGGCTTTATTTCTTTAACGGTTTATTTCACTAGCCTTCCGTCACGGCTCCACCCGCGTTAACAGTTTTTCCCGTGGGAATGAGGCATTTTCCGCGGAAAAAGGTAGCCTATGTTACTCAGGGTGAATGTAGCTTTCATGGTGAAAGAATGTTTGAAATCGGTTCAGTAGTTTTTGAGTTTATTCATTACAAACATACACAAAAATATACAAATCTTCTCTCTTTATAATATCAGTATGATAAGAAAAGGATGATTTTAAAATTCTTTTTCATGGCTAAGCAATAACTGAATAGCCATATTTCTTAGTACTGGCAACTAAAACTTTGTAAGTTTGTTTGTTTATTTGTTGTTTCCAATCGTAAAGAATTGGAAACATATTTTTTAATAAAAAATCCCTAAATAATTTCCTCTTGAAACGCGTATGAAAAGAAATCTTAGTTTGTGATGAACTCCTCAACTTTCCTAGTTCTTTCTCCTGTCAGGGGCGGTCCGTGCGTTGTATTGTCGGTAGCAAGTAGTGGCAGGAGATATTATCACGACTCAAGCTTGAAGCTGTGTACAAATTAAATCATTATTGTAATGCGCCGCTATCTTTTTCAAGTATTGAATGGTAGGCAAATCAATTTAAGGTCTCTCTCTCATTATCATCATCATCATCATCATCATCTCAGCCGAAAGACGTCCACTGCTAGACAAAGGCCTCACCCAAGGATCTCCACAATGATCGGTCCTGCGCTGCCGCAACCAGCGGCTTGGTAGGTCTCTCTCTAAGTCTCTTTAAAGATATAAACCTGTGGGTCTATAATTGGACATTTTGTTATAAATTTAAATCAAAATCTAAACATGAAAAGAACCAAATAAGCGCAAATTAGTAGGTATCAGAAATAATAATGTGGCCAAAAATTTTACAACTTACAATTTTCACGCTAACGTATGAATTATTCAAAATCCATATTTGTCAGCTATTTAGACGAAATTGTTTGAACATCTGATTTAAGAGCTGAAAGCGATTTTTATTTCGTTAGTTCAGTTTTTTTGTGTCAATAAATTATTTTGAGGACATTTTAATGTCTAATTTTGAAATTCGTTAATATATTGCCAAGGCTGGACTGAGGCCTTACTCTTAGTAATGCCATACTTCTGCACATGTTAAGACCTACATAATTAGGTACTTTTGATCACCTCGTATACCACAGAAATAGATTAATTTAATTCTAAAGTAGAAGATTGTTAAACTAATCTTACCGTTTCCTGTAAATTTTATAAAGTTGCTTTGTTTTCCTCTTTTTTACTTTTTACTCATCACCGCTATATCTTATCACCAAACCCACACCCAAGAATAAATAAAATGCGCCAACCATGATAAAAAGATCAAACCGCGTTATTCAAAATTGTGCCTTGATTATGCCATGCCTTAAGAAACAGATCACCCCCAATAACAGACGCTGGTGGAATTTCCAATGCACCCTGTATTTCAAAATTGTATTACGACAGATACGGTAAGAAACTTGACGAAGCTTTTATCAACAGATATTAGCCGGGGAGCTTAAAAGTTGTGCATTTTGTTCTAGGCGTCAACGTTTGTAATATTTTCAACTAAAACAGTATTTATAAAATTAAAATATTAAATATCAATCGAAATCGCGTAACCTACAAAATCTGCGTAACGTAGTTGTTACCTACCAAATGTGTTATGAATCAATAAACAAAAACTAAACTAGACGGAGCTAATTCTACCCAGTACCGACCATACTTTAGGACCAAACTTTGTAGGTAGTCCTACAAATATTAATTCTTTTGTTATTTGAATAAAATATACTTATTGTTTAGCAGTAGGTACATCTTAAGTAAAACTATTGCAACTGTTGTGTTTCTTAAAATAATGCTAATCAGTCTTGTTGTTGTTTTTAAAATGAATAAAAAATACGTCTAGGTGCCTTGCCTAAACAAACTTAAGTTTTATTATTACACCAATTTTTATGTTTCTCGTAAAGTATTGATAAACTATTAGTCGTCCCTAAGCATGTATATGCTGGTTGCCAGCTTTGCGCCTATGTGGCTTCTATCTACATCTACACGTATCTCTGATAATTATGTTACTGAACACACAGATGGCAACTAGTCCTCCTAAGTTTCAATTGTTATTCGTTTTATCGTATACTAGCTGTCCGCCCTCGGCTACGCACGCGTTTTTCTTTCCCCGTGGTAAAAAGTATCTAAGATGTTGACCGGGGATATAAGGTACCACTATGCAAAATTTCATTTAAATCAGTCTAACGGTTTCAGAGATTAGCGTGTATTAATAGACAGACAGACGGTCATTTTTTTTAACTTGTATTTTTGTGTTCAGCTAGATAATATAAATAAAGATTTCATATTCACGTATATGTCCCCACCGACGGCTTGAACCTACCTTGAATCAGGGTGAATAGGCTTTGATCGACCACTCTGGCCCTGTGCGGGTTAGTCGACTTCACAAACTTCTTTTGAATCTTCTTCGTAAGTATAATATGCTTTACAAACAGTACTACCGCAGCTTAAAATTCACAACGTAATAACTTATTTTCTCCCAACAAAGTGCGTATTTTAGAACACCAAATATAAATTCATGCTGAACGCACAGAACAGATGCGGCCGACTAAATATGAATATGAATAACTTACAAAAGCTACGGCAAATAAGACCGACTGGCATTTTGAGACAGGTCTTAAGACGGATCCGTCGCGATCTATCATCCGAACATCTTTGGTTGTACTACTAGCATCGTTTTTACTAAACGCAATGTTATCGATGTAATTTGTTGATTTGTAAGGTACAAATAAAAAATATAACCTCAAATTGACACGAAGCTAACTACGTATAATGTTTATTTAATATATTTTTTATTTTTATGCATTCCCGACGATCATACTTCGGATGCCCCTTTTTATACAAATTTTAAAAACGTGTGAAGTCTTATACGAGTAGTGTGTGATAAATAGAACTAAACTAAACTATAGTTCTATAAAAAATAAGAAAGGGTTTTTAATTCTATAATACGTTCCTACTGACGATGTAAAACAGTCTTGATTAACACACTTTACTATCTGTTTAACTTATATTTTCGGGGATAAAACGTGAGTATATTTTGGATTGTTTACACTCGTGTTTATTTGAAACCTGTTTTAATTCAATAAACACACGTTTATTCAATTTAACGTTACCCTTTTAGTGTTTTTTTGTTTAACCAAAAAAATTAAAAGCACACACATACACACCTACATACCTACCTATTTAAAATTATCGCGCTAAGACCCGTAAATAACAGTAATAAAATTAAAAACTACATGTAAATTTTGATAAAAGTTTATAAATGTTTATTGGTAAACAAAACCTCTCATTTTGAATATCAACAAATTACATAACTATCTTCAAAAATATTTTTATTGTGAAATATGATGTTTTAAATAGAATATATTTATGAAACCTTTTATTTTACTAATAATAAAATTGTTTAAAGTGCATTTTTCAACTAATATTATTTGAACCATATTTGAACCGGTATAAAGTGCTAAAACCGAAAAATAAATATTATTATTTGAATAATGTATAGGTGCTAGTTTAGTTTATAAGCTCGCCTAGCTCGACAAATGCAGTTGCTCTAAATTTCCCTTCCATTACAATTTCTCAAACGTACGTCTGGAGTCAACACTTCCAGCACTCAGGCAGGTGAAAGTAACATTTAAATACAAGTACAACAATTCGAGCCCCAGTTACCTACCCCTGCCAGGGGCACGAAGGGTTATTCCAAGTCACTACACTAGTGGTAGTACTCATGAAATTAAACAACCTTTCCTAAGAACATAAGTTGTAATCCCAAAACAAACAGCTTTTATATTATATAAACTTCAGTCACGTGACCGGCCACTTTGTATGACAAATGGAATTTTAAATTTGAGATTTCAACCTATGTTCCTTAGGGAAAGTTGTTCAGTTTCATGAGTACTACCACTATGTTGCGGATAAACAACCAGTTGAATTTCACGGTGTTTATGAGGCATGCATTACGTTATTGATAATAGCCCAAACCGTAGATATAAGTGTTAAGAAATAAAAATTCTACCTCCATGGTCCAAACAATTTACGTTGCACCGGTACCTTCACCAGTACCTTTAAAAAATAAAGTTAAAACACTAACTTCAAATCTTTGCTTCAAATGTATATAAAGTAAATCCTCAAATTTATTTGAATGGATGTTTTGTTACAGAAACCTTTAGATACCAGTTTGCAAATATAAAACACAGACACACAATCAGACCAGACGAATCCTTAAAAAATTTAGATGATGGAAAGTATGTTTATAATTATGATAACTTAGAGCCTCGCTCGCGTTATTATTTAACAATACCACTTGGAGCACTGAAGAAAAACCTGTGTCAGGGGTGCCAGGTTAGAGGTAGAGGACCTGCTAATTATTTGGATACAATTTATGTTTATTTTAAAGGTACTACCCCTTCCCAAGCGCTGATTAACGTGACGAGTGGAATATAATTTTGGAAATAGTTTCAATTGTTTACTGAAGATAAGAGTACTAATTTTAGACTCAAACAAAATAGCTAATAAGGAATGTTACTAAGTATGTAAAATCACTTGAAACTTTGTTACAGTAGAGCTTTTATATATACAGATACACTAGTTTTTGTTTCATTAAAAAATATCAAGTAGTTTTGATTTTATATGCATTCAAAGTTCCCCTAGATATCGAGTCCCGCTGACAGTCACGTGACCGCGTGTGACGTCACATAGCAACACTCCGCTCCGCAGTAGTTTACTCGCGCAGTGTTTTGCTTTATTTCATCGCTTCCAGTTATATGAATTGAATTAATAATAGATGAAGGGTTCAAAAATGGACAATCAAATAATCTACCTAAAATAGAAGGACTTGGTTGCTCATTATTTAGCGACAATAGTGATTTCTTTGCCGTCGAAAGGCGAGGAGTAAAAATGCAAAGGTAAGTTAAGTTAAACTTTTTATAATATAACTCTCGAAAATAGATATTAATATCTGTTCTATAAGTATTCTTTTATTGAAGTACCTAAAATACCCAAGTATTTCATTTCGTAATGCCACTAGCTATAGCTAGAAGTAGGTATCAGAGACCTTAGGTTTTAGGTAATGTAATATAGGTCAATATAAAAATAATAAAACAAAATATACTTTATTGCACAGAACAAAAACAAATACATTAACAATACTCAAAAAGGGAGAAGGCAAGTGGCAGCCTTATCGCTCTAAGCGATTTCTTCCAGGCAACCATTAGGTCTTAAAACCGAAAACTACTAATCCCTACTTAATATTACAAATGCGAAAGTAACTCTGTCTGTCTGTCTGTTACGCAGATAGAATAGACCTTGGAGACGGACATAGGCTACTTTTTATCGCGGGAAAACAACTGATTCCCACGGGAAAGATTCGGGCGGAGTCGTGATGCGGAAACTTGATATCTACGAGCTATCTGACCTTGGGGTTTGATAGAATAGACCTTGGAGATGGATATAGGCTACCTTTTACCGTGGGAAAATCCCTCACTCCCACGGGAAAAAGGTCACCGCGAGTAGAAAGTTTTGATAAAACCTGGTACATAGATATAATAGACCCTAGGGATATGTAAAGGCTACATTTTACCGCGGGAAAATACTTTAATCCCACGGGAAAAATAGTAGTACAGGTGAAAAGTTTTGATAAAGATTGGTACAGAGATAAAATAGACCTTGGAGTAGGATATAGATTATCTCTTACCGCGGGAAAATACCTTATTCCCACGGGAAAATGGGAGGTCTGGCAGAAAGTTTTAGTGAAACTTGGTACAGAGATATATTTTAGGGGGGATAAAGGCTATTAAACCGTGGGAAAATATCTCATTCCCACGGGAAATATACCTAGTAGTGCGGCGGGAATTTTTGATGATACTTGGTACAGATATAGAATAGATCTCGGGGGGATGGATTAAGTCAACCTAATACTAGTAGCGCGCGCGGCTACTTTTTCAGGCTAGAAATCATCTCATTCCTACGGGAAAAGTCGAAATCCAACGCGGGCGTAGCCACGGGCGGGCAGCTAGTAGGTACATAAAAAGGTAATCACTACTTATACTTAAGTCAAAATGATCTTCACAACAATAAACTGTGCTTCGATTTCTAACAGGATCTGATCTCTTCATAGCTTGTATGTAATCATTTACTTCGTATTTTGACATCCATTGGAACGACAAAAAATAACTTTTCCGGCGCATTGATAGCCGTATTTGTACATTTTGGCACAACACATTATTTTATGGTATTTGGATTGTTAATTTTTTTTTTAATTCAGAAATCCAAGTACAAAATACCTAATAACGCAAGGCAGCCGTACGGAAGAGTGGGAACGGACTGAGCGAGCGTTGCATTATGACGTCACGCGCTTGAACGCGGAATTTCGTCGCGCGCTCACTTTAAACTTCTCTATCTTGGAAACTAATTGACGTATCGAAATAATTCTTTCACTAGTATTTTTTATTTTGAACGGAGAATTTATAAAGCTAACATTCAAAATTAGTGAACATTCTCTATTTAGTCATTGTTATATTTTATTCAAAATTATCCTTTATTATTTTAGGGTGTTTAAGTTTATTATATACGATACTTATAAAACTATCGTCTTAGGTGGAATTGTTCGTTATCAACTCATATACCTACTATTTCCTGACACATGCGTCTTACTATTAGACTAGGGTTTATTCCATATTGAGTTTAGTTGTAGTTCTGTATTTGGTCAACCTCGCACTTTCTTTGCATTTCAATTTCTTTGTAGGAGTGTAAGTATATCATTTTTACTAACTTTTTGACCGTGAACTGCCGAATATTTATGCACATTTACCTATTAAAAAAAAACAGCTGTTATGAATTTTATTCCACAATATCTAATGATGTCTCATTTACGTACTGAATACGAACAAACAAATATATATTGGTGGATTCGTTCGGTACACATGTACTAATTAAATGGAACGTTCGGTACGGAACGTAAGCGTGTCAAAACACAGCTAGATACATCGTCAATAGTGCGCATTCACTAATTAGACACCTCTGTGCGGGTCTAAATTGAACTGGATACGAGTCAATATGATTCAAAATAGTGACGTGCTATGGGTATAACTGTTATCGGAATAGTGTAGCCTTTTGTAGCAGTTTAAGTATGTTTGTGAAATGGGACGCGTATAAAAAAGAAAGAAAAGAAAGAAAGAAGTTTATTCAAATCTCAGTGCACATTACTAAGATACAACTTATTACGCAAATCGATTATATTTTTCAAGTTTAGTTCCACACCAAATAATGTTCAAAAACGTTCAAGAACTTAAAGAAAATTATATTGTTATAGAAATCGAGTATCTATTGCGCATTCACCCGAAATTATAAGTTTTGAAATACATTTTTACATTTTCACTGATCGAACTTACGAATCAGTTAACTAATTAACTCATTCGCATCTCTACAACCGTGCCCACTGAAGCAAGTTATCCTAATGCGATCAAAGCTTAAGCCGATACAGATCAATTTAATGCCTTGTTGGTGTGTACGAGCCCTTATACGAGTATTAACTTGGCTCAGATATTGGTACAGTATAGCTTGGAAGATTAATCAGAAGGGAACGCCACAGACAGATTAACATGTAAATACTGTGCTTAAAAGTAGCGTTCTTAAGATATTATGTATCCTTTTGATGATGTGAAGAAATAAAAGTGCCGCAAAATATTTTTTCGATACAAAATGAAATATGAATAATAATGTAATGTGAGGTTTTTTATACCTATGTATTTAAAATTTATTGTATACTAAGTTTCCGCCGCGGCTCCGCCAGCGTTAACCCTTTCTCCCGCGGGCATGAGGAATTTTCCCGAAATAAAAGGTAGCATATTATGTTCTTTCCCAAGGTTTATTCTATCTTTGTATCAAGTTTCATAAAAATCGGTTCTGTAGTTTCGAAGTCTATTCAATTATTAGGAACATTGTATTACTTTTGTCGCCTATTCTCCGTCTGTACTGTCTGTGGTTGGTAATAATTATTGAGCTTTGACATTAGATAATGACAGTGGCTCGGTATCTTGTGTTGGAAGCAAAACCAACTAACGTAAATTTGATAAACTAAATATAATATTCAAAGCAGAAGAACAGTATTATTAAGTGCAGTAACCAAGACATGCTGCTGGACACTGGACAACTGGTGAATTTCGTAGTGCGAATGCTGGCTTCTGTACATAAATATCATAATAATGATACTCTCTGTTTTTAGGTATTCATGTACCTACTTGTTAGCAAATTAAATTTAAACTGAACTTTATTGAACTTTTTTTAACACATAATCGGCTACTCAAATATAAACCTTAATGCAACCCTTACTACAATCGCCTATTTATTTTAATTATCTTCCCAGGGTCTACATGAGCCGGGGACAGTAACAATCCTCGGAGCATTGTTTTAGACAATGTCGGTTTGAACCCGTCTGTAATCTTTACGCCAATCGGTAACCTCAGCTCTTGTTCGACTAGTACCTTAAGTGCGCCCGCGATGCCTCTAGACCTGAGCATCTAACCTTAGTACGTCCTAATTGGTTATTCCTTCCCGCGGAGGTTTAGTTCAGTCCCATCATGTTTAAATTGTATGTACATTTTGACAGCGAACTTTAAAATTTTACATTCAGTATTACCAACCTTGTCAAAGCTTTATTTTTGAGACTACTGCAGGACTAGGGATTTTTTCCTGACCAGGAGATATTTCTGAATTCCCAAAGAAAGACAGGCGGTTTCGGAATCGCTGTAATTGCTACACAGGTGTATTTTGTTGCTGTATTTTGTGCACACATGGACGCGACATTTACATGCCAGGTCCAAGCTCAAGCAGTGTGTAGCAGTACTAAGTGTTTTCAAAAATGTCGGGATTGGTCAGTTTATAACCTTCTAATATTCTGTGACAAAAGTCTAGTATCCCAAGTCTGTAGTTTCCTAGCTGTCCGTGATATCCGTCTAGGTCGTGACGGTCTGTCGTGACGCCGCGGCCAGTCCTCACATTACTGTCAGCGTCACAGTAATTGCAGCCTGTTGGAAACCATCGTACTTTCTCGTAATTAATGTCAAACTCATGTCAACAATATCTTTGTGTTGATTTTTAACATGTTTTACAAGCTTTTTATGTTTGTAGGTTTTTATTTTTGTTTATGCACCTTGTGCATGTTTTTCATTTACCTACTCATTTGGTATTTCATTGTGTGTTCAGGACGAATATTGCAACATAATTTTAATAAAGCTGTCATTTTACATTATTTACTTTCGTTGTGGTACGGATTGATACGCGGAAGCATAATTCTGAATGCAATGTACCGTTTTCAAACATAGCTGAGTATTTTTGACGGGCATTAAACAAATAAAATAGTACAGAATCTATGTAATTAAAAAGAAAGAATAGTATAGCACTAAACGGCACTGCATGGACTTACAACTCCTGAGGATGTTCCGTGGTGTGTCATACACGTGTAGAGTATTAGTGCATATGGTGTAGTGTCATCACGCCTAAGCATCTACATTCATAGAGGGTAGGCGGACGGTCCACTGCATATCGCAAGAAAAAGCATAACTGAAGAAGTGGTTAAAGATACACCACAACTAAAACAATATCCTAATAAACATAAGTAACCAGTCCAGTTATATAACTTGTACGCGAGCATCCCTATCTCTTCACACGATCGTATATTCCAGTGAGAATGGCACTGCTCACAGTTCCACCCGGCTCCCGGTATTGACCGGGTACATATTTCCAATAATAATCCCAACAAAAACTAATCCAACTCAAGTCGTAAAGATAACATAGGTCGGCCTCGTGGGACTGGCTACTATTTAGCCGCTTTTACAACTCTGTTCAACTAACAGACGGGTGGTAAGCGAAACTAGTATTTAGTAATAGTTTTAAAGTAACAGATCAAGTCGTTTTAATATTTAACTAAAATTTTGTTCTAATAATGTTCAGTTAAACACGAGTGTTTTTAAATAAAATATGGAAATGAAACAGTACTTTTACTAGCATAATATTTGGAACAATATAGTTTAGTTTGTGGAAATTGCACACTACTTTTGATTACGTCGTCTTATAAATAAATTAATCCATATTGATGTAATTTTTATTATATTGTATTGTAGATTTATCATTTATACGATAGTGTGTACCTTGAATTTACTTAACCATGAACGAACATTCTTAGATTTTGTTAACTTCACTTACAGGCATTTTTATAACCTGTACTCCTTAAAAACGTCTGTTACATAACCATTTTCTACCAAAGCAGTGGTTGGCACTTTAGGTACCAAGTAGGTGTTATTTTGTGGATCCTGATATTGCTTCTTTGCATTAGCTTAGTCTTACTCTCTAACTCTTTAGTGAAATCTTAGCTCATAATTGTCCTTATTTTACAGTAATTAATTATGATATGACTACATAAAATTTACAAGGAAGGTCTTAATCATCTAATTTTGCATCATCATGACGTATGTTTTTATCCATAGTAAGAATAACAGTAAGTAAATATTAATGGATTTTCTGATTACAATAACAGCTATTTTGTAACTAGTATTTTATTTCACATATTTTACAACATCCTACCCTAAAGTTGCGATAATTCAATGGGGGTTTCGTCCAGCCAATTTCGCTCAATACGAAAAGGTAATATCTCGGAAATGGGTTTAGCCCCGCGCCATCTTGCCCTTAGCAATTAAAAGTCACCAGATTGGATTAATAATCTTAGGAATATATTTCAATTGTTTCAACACAAATCTGCTATAAAAAACCATAATGCAAGGCCCAGTTTTTTTTGCTGTGGTAATTTTTTTACATAACAGGTGTAGCGTTATTTAGTGTCTATGGTGTAACGGGCAGAGGACAGTTGCTTTCCATCCAGGAAGCACCAAGATCGATCACCTCTTTGTCTAACTAATTATCTTTACTATTTGTAGATAGTACAAATATTAAAGATTACTTTATTTGTAAGTGTTTCTTAGATGCTTTTAACCCGTAAAATAACTAAAAGTTTTTGCATATGAATAAATTATTCAGCCCCATTCACGTACTATAATGTTTAGCTAACGTGCTAAATTCTGTTCAAACTGATTTCTTATCAGGTTCTTATTCTTTATTATCATTAGATCTATTTTTTAACCCCCGACAAAAAAAGAGGGGTGCTATAAGTTTGATGTGTGTGTTTGTGGCATCGTAGCTCCTTCCTAAACAGTTGCGTCGATTTTTATCTAGTTTTTACTACTGGGTGTCAAAATTGAGATTGTTCACCTATGATCCATGAAAATATCTTCAGTCATTCGCTATTAACCACCAAAGGTTAGCTGGTAGAAAATGCTCTGTAGTGTTAAGTTCGCCTTTGTAAAGTTTTTTTGTGCAATAAAGTATTTTCATTCATTCATTCAAGATTATCAGCTTATTTCTAGTTGTTGAAAGGGTCAAGTAACAGTTTTGTGGTGGGGGATTTTTATTTATTTACTTAATGTTATGCATTTGAGACGAAAGCCAGCCTGCGTTAAAAAAATGTTTATTTAGTTTTTTATTGTAGATTGAGCCTATCTGGAATGATCGATACATAAAAATAATTTCCTTTTTTTTTGTCTTCGAAAGCAGCAATATGAGAAACCCCATTAACTTACACAATAAATAACTACATTGAACATTGTATCGTCGTCGGCAAGATATTCCCCTCAAGCACTCCACGACAGACAAGATTGATTGGAACATCTGAAAGGGAAAATTAAGGCTTCCAAAGCAATATTTAAAATTTATTTGCTTCCACAATGCAAATTATGAAATAAAGATGGGGTGCCTTACGTTTGCTTTTCTTTGCCCCTAATAGGAAGGGGATTGGTTAGATAGCTGTTTATCTAGGTGTTCTGTTTGATGTAGTTTATTTCTTTAATGTCAAGCTTAGGATACTGTTTTAACATTAAAAACGAAGAATAATATTTTCTGCAAGAGGATTGTAAACAAAAAGTTGTCTAAATAGAAATATTATCGAAACCTTATAATATAATATTTTTATTTTATAACACTTCTGAAAATTTAATTGGAACCAAATAAATAAGGGTGTAATAGATTCTCATTTGTATTAAAAAGTAGAGGTTAACTATTTAAGATTAAAATTACATAATAATATATTAAAGAAAAAATAATACTACAAAGAAATCAATGCTGCTGTTTCTGCTTATTTCTAAATAACACCCTTAATCGACCATTTTAATAAAAAAAAAACTAATAGAAATATTTAATCAAACATACATATTTATTCCGGACCAGAAAACAATATTTACTTGTTAGAATACATTAATGCTGAGAACGTTAAAAATATACCGTACATAAAAATAAATCTCATTCAGTAGAATCAGCTTGTAGAGATCTTTGGGGGAGGCCTTTGTCCAGCAGTGGACGTCTTTCGGCTGAGATGATGATGATGATGATGATAATAACGGTAAATAAATATTATCTTGGCGTACTAATAATTTGAGACAACCCTACCCAGCTGATGTACCGTCGCCATGTTTGACACACGATAATTTGATAATTGCATGAAACGGAACGCAACGGAACGGAGTTTGTAGGAGAGCAGCAGCGGTACTAGCTCTTGTTTGCGTGAATTGGAACGTCGTCGGTTAGAGGTGATTGGGAAAGGCTTCGGCAATGTTGACAAAGGAGATTAACTTCAAGCTTTGCGCTTTGAGGGGTAGTCAAAGCGTGTTTAAGTCTCTAAACTTGTTTGTTAACACTTATTTTAAGTAAAAAATATTTACTTACTGAAAGTATCAATATTCCTTTGATACTCGATTTCGATTCACTTGCATTATACTTGTGTGAATTAAATAGGTACCTACTTAAAATTATCAATGTAGCTTGTGAGCCGATAATAATATTATGAGTATATAAAATGCGTGTTATATTTGAAGAGGAATAATTATTATTATTACTAAATTTACTTCATGAATACAAATATTAAGTCAATTAGTTCAAGTATCTATAAGACTTATACGATTATACAGTTTGTTAAATTTTCTTTGAATCAATACTTTATAATGCTCATCATACTTCATACTAATATTATAAAGAGGAAATTTATGTATTTTTGTGTGTGTGTGTGTGTATGTTTGTAATGAATAATTTCAAAAATTACCAAACCGATTTCGAAAATTATTTCACCATTAGAAGCTACCTTCACCCTGAGTAACATAGGCTACTTACCGCGGGAAAATGCCTCATTCCCACGGGAAAACTGTTAACGCGGGTGAAGCCGCGGCGGAAAGCTAGTTTATTATAATTACAAATTTAAAGTAATTTACCTCAATCACTAACGACTGTCTTCCGTAGGGTTAATAGCAGCCCTATCATATACAACTAATTTGAAAATAGTTAGTTCAACATACTGCTTTCAATCAAAAATATCATTAATTTTAACTATCAACCCAATTTTGGGGTGAAACTAACCTACCCTTTGGTACTGCCTTAATTGGACATTAATTGATGGAAATTTTGTGCACTGATTTAATTATTTTTCTTTCATTCCAGGTAAGTCAACGAAATTAAAACCCAGTAAAATATAAACAATAGATTAGGTAAGTGATTCTAAACCTTTCTGTATGAAAACTCAGTTGACATTGTTATACGACTAGAACTTAATAAATCCATGGTTAAAAAAATACGCTAAGTATTTAGAACTAACCACAAGCAAGATTAGCAGTAATCACCTGATATTGAATTTGAGCTATCTTAACTTGAACCCAAGGTCATATATATTTTTGCTAGTAAGCAAGGTGATCCATCAAACATAGTATTTAGGCTGTACAAAGGGAACCAACCTCGCTTCCACTCTAATGGACCTACTAAAAAGGCTTCAAAGTGTGAAAATTCTTAGTCATCTTATAAAAACGTTTATGTTAATCATCAACGCGTTTTTTTATTATGTCATGATTGATGTGAGACACTGTATTGTTTAGTGGAATATAGTTAGACTCAATTGAATTGATATAAAGTAATTTATATCTTAAATTATCGAAATAAATTAGTTGAAGTGTGCAAATATAGACTAAATACTAAGGCCTCTACTTTTTTCTAAAGGAGATGATTGTCACAATCCTGACGCTTGGCAGATGGGTTAGGGATCGCAGTTGTTGCTTATTACCACACGGGTGAACGCTGCTCTATTCCCTTATGGTTTTATTGTTTAAATATATTTTTTTTTCGTTGTGATTTGTATTTTTTTTTATATGCTATTCTAAATATGCAATTAAATAGCTTGCTTGTATATTTAAAGATTTATCTAGGCCCCGTTCCAATGTCCTAGTTTGCGTAAATATATAAAATCAGTATGGAAACCACGCATTTAAATTACACAAGCCTCACATTAATTCCTAGTCCAGGATTACATTTATCGTTTTACGATCAAAGGGATATAAAAGCCAGGAAATAGAGATCACTAAAAATTTATTTTACAAGCCAGTTCTATGTGGCGCCCGTAATTTTATTTTTGAAGCAATAACTACGTAAGGATGACTTTAAAATAGCAATGTTATAAGAATAAGAATAATATTTTTTTTCTTATTCTTAAAATAGCAATGTTAACCTATCAGTTACGTTTTACAAGGTTTCGAGTTTGTTCCAAATTAACAATAATAATAATAATTATTATTATTATTTATTCAGTCATATTATAACATAACAGTATAAATTCAACCACAGCGTTATAATAAAATTTACATTATACATTCTAATTAGAATAGAATATACTTTATTGCACACAGGAGAATACAATAGACAAAATTAAAGCAACACAGGTGTACACCAACACCAACACAACGCGGCCTTATTGCTAAGGTAGCAATTTCTACCAGGCAACCTTTAGGGTAAATGACTTACGCTCAGGTTCATAACGTCATACATGATGTTAATTTTATTTACCGAATTAGTGCATTGAAGAAACAAACATTTGAATTTAAAAATCGAAACCACAACAGTCGGTCTCGAAATTCCATCTCACTTTTAACAACTGCTCTAGCCGCTACCCCACTGACACTCAATGTCACCTACTTGATGCCTATTGCAAACCTGCAAGAATCTGAAAATAAATTGCTGAAATCAGAGTAAAAAAATAATGCTTTACCATAGCGAATTCTATCAAAAGACGATAGTCGTCGTATAAAAAAGTTTAATGTATTATAACCTTTAAATTACTTACCATAAAATAAGCCATTTAAGCATGCGTTTACTGCTCAACTTTTCTTTCTACGTATTTAATACATAAAATATGCACTTAATATTCAAGGAAGTGGACTTGTATAAGTCCGGTTCATTGATACTGTTAGTAGTAACATAAAAACTATTAGGTCTTTAAGTATTTTTATACTTATTAACGTTTTATTGAAACACAAAATCTGAGTGTTTTCGTATCAGTTCATATTTTAAATCTGCTGAATAAGGAAACGATGTTTTATCGTTATTCTTAGAAAACTGTACAAAAATAAACATTCCTTTATGTCGTGAAAAAATTGAACGCATACCAACAAAACATTAGCTTTTAAACCTGGACACGCGCGGTAACTACCAATAATGATACGCCCATACACTTTTACCCTTAAGTTTCGCGTTTACCTCGCTACCCCAAGGCTCTATTATGGGGCCCTCTCTTTAAAAAGTATATACGAGCGACGGACTCCGACGGAAGTGCCTCGTCGGTTACGTGAAATTTATAACCTTAGGGTTGAAATCGGGGGTGTAAATTGGTTAATGCAGGGCCGAGGGCATGCTAGTTTCTACCTTGGGAGGTAGAAGAGAAATCGTTGTTTTTTAATGAGGTTAGCATTCAGAATTTTAATAAGGTTCCAAATTGTATAGTCGTGTTATGCGTATAAAGTGTTGTTACTAAGCCACAAAATGCATGTAAACTCTTTTACAGAGTCATCAAGTACTATTTGTCTTTACTTCAGAATAAATAAACGGATAGGTAGAAAAATAATATGGCGTATAAGAAATAATTCTTCTAATAGAGAAATCTCATACATCAAACCAAAACGAAAGGCAATCAAGTTTACATTGGACATCCGAAATAACTATTATCCAACCCAAACACAAACTAGGTTTCCCACCCACGACGTAATTTCATCCTGCCTCTTCCAAAAACTAGACAAATCCGTATAAGGCATTGGACTCAGTGTAATGCTCTTGGGACTTAGGTGGAATAATCCAGTAGTGCCCTAATAAGGTACAAGAGATTACTACACTATCCAATTCCTATGGGTAATGAATTCGAAATATATTTTACTACATTGGTTGTAGTAAGAGCATGCAATTTGCTCAAAGCGAAATGTAATACGCAATCCCTTTGAGGGCAAGGTGTTTCAGATTGAGCTAGTTATTAAAACTAGGTTAGTTATTAGTTATTACAACTACATACGTATGTGGTGATTTATATTAAAATAATAAAATAATATCACAAATCATAAAATGGCGACGGAGCGCTGCGGGTAATATTGTATTATTACATAAAAGTAAAGACGAAGTTCTACACATAAACGTACATAAACCGTCGATATCATGGTCTGCACTCAGAAGTATTTAACTGTATAACCAACCACAATTATTGTTATCCCAATCTTCGAAACTGGGCGAAAGTGTTACATTAATCCCCAATATTCCCACCAAGAGTGGGAATTAAGGTAACACCTTAGAGAATAAATATACATAGAGCACGCGCATCGCTCCGCTGCCTTTATGTCAAGCGTAAGCAAATTTTGGCAGATTTTTTAGGGGCGGTGAAATCAATATCATTTTTCGTTTTTGATTTGTTCCTCGAGTCATGTTCGCATCTTATCACTTCACATTTCAAAATGTTCTCCTATTAAATTTCTTATTTTCACCGGGAAAAATAACCAGCTCCGATAACCATTTGATACTAAACGAACGCGCTGACGATATTCAGACTGTTCATATCCGTGCTTACGGTTCATACACGATTAGGCGTACTCTGGTCCCTCCCAGATTTTTTCTATTTATACTCTAAGGGTAACACCTTCGCCTAGAGTACTTAGACCAGCAGGATCTGCAGAGACTATCCTACGTTGGTCAAATATTTGCAATCAAAAGTGAAATTGAAAGTCAAAGTTATTCATTATAGATTTTAAAACAACACATGACGTCATAGGCTTTGTGATTGCGTTTTGTTATAGGTGATCTAGCCAGCAGTATATAATGCCACACAAATTTAAATAAGTCAAATTTTATGACAAACATAAATTGTAAAGTATTTCAGTGGGTATTCACACCGTGGTGTACGTGATTATTTAATCACGCAATGCTGTATAGGTAGTTCATTGTATGTGTAGTCAAAGTGGGGTGCTTTTATATCAGCCATTCAAATTTAACACGTAAATGTGACGATGTGATGTGAGAAGGGGTCAGGTTGATAGTTGGAACATAGGATTGCGTTAAAATCCTGTCTTGCAAACTAAGATTAGTCGAAGTGCCTTGTCATAAAAAAATCACAGGTAAAATATTGCCAAATAAGATAATACTTACTAATACTAAAATGTTTTAATTGTGGAATATAAGAAATACTATGGATTCTGAAAATGTTAATGTGTCTGTGTCAAACCGTTATTTTGTTTCCGAGAACTGAACTTGCCTTTTCAGTATTTGCTGAGCTACCACTTACAGGGTTGTCTGTATTATAAAGATATAATATTCTACTGTCGACGCCTAAAGATATAAAGATATAATATTCTTCTGTCGACCCCTATTTAAAAATAGTCCAATCTTATAACAATCTTCATTGAATGGTTCAGGTTCGACCCCAGTGTGTGTAGTGAATCGTTATAGTTGTTAAATTGGAGTAATTAAAGTTACGCTGTTGGGTGAAATATTTCTAGGACTTTGATTTTTATAGCCCTCCACCCACACAAGTTACGCCTTACGGAGTTAAGTTTGCTTTGTAAAATAAACTATTTGTGTGTTCATTATAATAAAAATTTTCTGTTGTAATTTTGAGCCTAACGAAAAGTTTTTGAAACTTATTGTAATTGGTATATTTAAGTGCGCTTTATAATTATTTACAATATATTAATTCTTAATTGGCAAGTTATTAAAAGATTCTTGAGATAAATAGTTCTCATAAGGTGTCGTTGGAAAGACATAATTTAATTTGCTTTATATTAGGATATATTTAGTCCTAAAACTTATTAATTTTATCATAATAGTTCAATATGGCACTACTCAGTAACTTTATTACTATACGATAATTTTATTGACAACGCCCAATATGATTAAAAAGGTTTTAAATACCTAAAATGTTGCGAACTACAGATATAACTTTGTCTTTTAAGATAATTATCCTTTTTTTGAGCACTTCATATTATTTTTCTATCAAACTAATGATACGCACCTTTCCCTCCAATCATATTTATAGCTACTAGAAATTATGTAAAGTTCTGAGTGTCCACAAAATCTTCTTGTATCGTAACTCTTTACTTGTACACTAGACTCGGAAGTTATTTCAGGGAACATGATTCGACTCCCGGCCCGGGACCGCATTGTCTTTCGAATTAATATGTAAATGTCTGCCCAGAGGGCGACTACTGTCATTATTTGTATTGTGTTCGAGGATTCGGGAACGAAAACTGATTTGAAAATTATTAAGTTTGAATATGATAATGCTTAACCACACAGTCTTGTTTTTAACCCCCGACGAAAAAGAAGGGCGTTATAAGTTTGACGTGTGTGTCTGTCTGTGACATCGTAGCTCCTAAACCGATGTTCCGATTTTGATCTGTTTTTTTTTTGTTTGCAAGGTGTCACAATCGAGAGTGTTTTTAGCTATGAACCACGAAAATATCTTCAGCCATTTGAAGATTATCAGCTCTTTTCTAGTTGTTGAACGGATCAAGTAACGGTATAGAGCATGTGTCCTCATTAGGTTTAGGGATCACTAAAGCTACTGAAATAAAACTGTACACTGTATAATTATCGCTGGTTATAATAGACAAAAAATATCAGCCGTTACAAATACCAAGAAAGTATCTTCAGCCATTTGAAGATGTAATTTAATGAATTGATATTTATAATAGGCAAAAAAATATTACAACAAATGTAATCGTACAACATAATATCCTAGACGGAAGCAGTCAGATGCGCACAACATAATATACCATAGAGCAGACCAGGCACTTTCTCAATAACTGCAATCGCTGCAGCTTAATAACAATCTCGCCGGAATGTCAAACAGACATACCTCCCGAGTCGCTACCCTCGTACCCTCCGTATATTTGCAGAGCACCTGTGTTTGCTGACCCCTGCCCCCCCGCTCCCCTGGAACCCTGTCAATTGTACTAAATCCAATTTCAAATGTTACAAATACCCTCATTTTGTTCGAAAACATAAGTAGGTACTATTAAGCTTGAAAACTTTGTGGAATTTCTAAATTAGTCTGCAAATCTTAAAATTATGAAATTGTTTTTAGGCATAATTCGTCTGAGGCTAAAAAGCAAAATCTAAAGCATTATCTATAGTAAATAATTACTAACAAGCTCAAAAAGAGTTTTATCTCGTGAAATTGGAGAACATTTTGTAAATGTGAAGAATATTTCGGTGATAAATAAGCAGTTTTTACTTCATAATACGATAGATTTTTTTATTTGTCGTTTTCATAGTAAGTTTAGATTTTTCTTCATAGACCGAATATTTATACTACTAGCTTCTACTTGTTAACAGTTTTTCCCGTAGGATAGAGGTACTTTCCTGCGGTAAAATGTAGCATATGTCACTCGTCCTGTCACCAGCCCATACCTATACAAAAAATCATACCATTCCGAAGCTCTCTTATGAAGTGAATAAATAGCAAACAAACAAACACACTTTTTCATTATATTATTGGTACGGTTATTTAGGTAACAATTTACAAGATCAAGAAGATTATCCACTCCGGAGAATACTACCAAAATATCAATCTTAAACGAGGTAGATATTCTGCAAAAGGACGTCGACTAAATCAACTCACTAAATCGACTCAATACACCCAACGTTCAATTCCGCGAACGCCCACTTCCCTCAACAGCCAAATCCTTTATTGACCGTTTGCTCGAACGGCCACCAGTTTCCTCTACTTTGTACAAATTAATGAGGAAACCATTATTAGCGACGTCTGTCTACCAATTCAGATTAACTGGACTTAAATAGCAATGAATTAGACATCAGGCAAAAAGCTGAATTGATCTGAATAATGAACACTTATCAAGTCATTTGAGAACTTGATGCGTAGCCGGTACACGGTACTGTAAAATAAAATACGGCATGAAATGCTTCATTTAGTTGCTTATATTACATACATTATGGTAGTTTAATAAATTATGACAATTAAATAATAAAAAGGATTATTTTATTATGTAATAGTTTTCATAAAAAACAACTAAAGCCATTTATTTACAAGTAATTCTATATAAATAAAAATGAATTGCTGTTCGTTAGTCTGCTTAAAACTCGAGAACGGCTGAACCGATTTGGCTAATTTTGGTCTTGAAATATTCATGAAAGTCCAGGGAAGGTTTAAAAGGTAAGAAAAAAAAACTGAAAAAAAAAAAAAAAGAAACGAGGCGGGCCAATAGCCGCGGGCGGACATCTAGTGCTTTTTATGAAAATCCAAATATGTTCGTTGCTGTCATGACCAGTCGGTTCGGTAACACGTTAGAAGTACGAGAAGGTGTCAAACGGGATAAATTATTTCTAGCTCAAAGGACATCTGAAGAAATTCATGTAAATTTAAATAAATAATATGTCCCAAACAGTTTTCCTATAATTTCACCTTATCAAAGCCTGCGTTAGACGCAAATCACCCCCACCGACGTATTCCCCCCATGGGTAGGTAAGACCCCCCTCCCGTCTCGGGTCTTCCGGGGTCGAGACCCAACTGTCGAAAGCATCCGATGTGTTCGTTAGCGCCGATAAGAGCTGATATAGAGCCCTCTCGAAGGTAAATGTATATTGAGTGATTTTATTAATGTTTTGACGTTTGTGAGAGGCGTTTCTTGCGTTGTTCCCTGCCTGCTGGTTTTCCAAACATTTCCTGGTTTCTTATTTACTAATATCTTGTAATTTTTTACTAAAATACAATATTATGCTAACTACATAAGGGCTACATCTAAACATCAGCTTCACACACCAATATCAATAAATTATGAAAACTACACGAAAAAATAAACTTCTGACTGAAATAACCATTTATAATTATTATAATATTTTCATCTTTGATATGAACAATAGATATTATCTTAAAGGAGGTTTAATAAAGCCAGTTGATAATTAACAAAAAAAAAACTAAAATGCTCCAGGGATATAGAACAAAACACTAACAAAATAATCCAAAATATCATAAATTAATACGTAATAAAGCTCTTTGTTTTACTCAGTGGCTCTTTTTATACGTTCGTACAAAACAAACAAAAGATAATTACTTAAAATGTAACGTTACGTTAACAATATAAGTTACTAATTAGCGAGCACTAGACTTTGAAAGTATAAAATTTCAAAAATAAAAGAAACATTTTTTCTCAACTTCTGAAAATTATTTTTGAACCAGGAAGTTTTTCGAATTAATTATTGTAGATAAGATAAGGCAATTTATTGTCACACTCTGAAACTATAATTTTGGTACTTTGTAAACAGGCTGATATAAACATTTCGTGGCGAAATATACCTCATATCAATGATCTTCTAAGTGTATAATGGTGACGAAACCATTTAAAATTATCTTGGAGATGTCTCCTTTGATATTTATAAATAAACCGATATTTACGTACTGATTTTATTAATATTAAATAAAAGTGTGTTTGTTTATTAGTCTTACTTTTATATTGGAACAGTGCAATGGGTATGTTTGGTTGTTGAAAATACGACAATTTAATGGAATATGATACAAAACGCCTTTAGCCAAAATGTAATCATTTACAGCCCGCTTTCTTAAGTCGCTCCTCAAGCAAAAATTAAGAAAAAAAATTTTTTTTTCAGTTTTTAAAGAGGTATATTTACTCCTTTTTTAACCCCCGACGAAAAATAGGGGTGTTATAAGTTTGACGTATCTGTCTGTCTGTGGCATCGTAGCTCCTAAACGGATGCGCCAATTTTGATCTAGTTTTTTTTGCAAGGTGTCACAATCGACAGTGTTCTTAGCTATGATCCAAGAAAATATCTTCAGCCATTTGATGATTATCAGCTCTTTTCTAGTTGTTGAAAGGGTCAAGTAACGGTTTTTTGTCGGGGGTAATTAACGGCATTTTTTAAAATTTAGTGTTATTCTTGCATGTTATCACCTGTACATTAACAGGATAATTTCATGGTGCGCATTTTATCGCACCACGAAAGTTGAGAACACAAAAGGCTGTACGAAACAAAAACAATACAAACTTTGCCACTGAATAAAAATAACGAAATCAGCAAGCCTAATTCGTTTTCAAAAGTGAACGCCTAACTAGGTAGCTTTCTTAACTTTATAAGACACGACCACGACTCTTTACATAAGATAAAAGAACTTCTTAGTAAACCTTACTAATTTAGATGATCAATACCAAAATATAAAAATCTGCACCCACGCTAAACTATCTAAATCTGTTTTCTAGGCCGACCTAAAATGGCCATAAATTGTCTAGATCCAGTAACTGAATAAAAAGATAATTCAAAAAATATATAAAACCGCCTTCAAGGTCCTAGCCTACACTAAAAAGTTACAAATAAAATATAAATCTAGCTGAAAGCATATCAATTTAATATGGCTATTAATATTCCTTATTTACATAAATTGTAACATCATATAAACATGTGTAGACATTGTTATACACTTTATCTTGGAGTCGGTGCCAGCTAATCACCATCATTTCGACCAAAAGACTTCTACTGCTAGCAGTCATCTATAGTGGGCTCAGTACCTAGTACTCTGACCGCGTTCTTAATTTTTTTTATATTCAACGAATGAATAGCTAGAAGAAAAGTGGATGTCAAGGTAAAATGAATTAAGGGCTTCACACACAGCAGCTATAATGTATATTAATGTACATTAAACTCTTCGTTACATTATAGCTGCTGTGTGTTGTCTCCTGGCGATTTCTATGGAAAGATGTAATGAGATGTATCGTGCTATAATGTAAAGATGTACATTATAGCTGCTGTGTGTGAAGCCCTTTAGTAATTTACTATATTGTATTGGCGGGACTATTTCCGCAATTCGATTACTATTACGCCTTTACTAGCACATTGAATATAATTTTTTTCTGATATAACCAGAAATCAACATTTAATTAGACATTGAACGCACTTACTACGATTATAATATCATAGAGAACATTTCTACAAAATATAATAAAAAGCCAATAGGTTGAATAAAAGTTAGAGGCGAAAATTTAAAATACTTGTAAATATTTTTATTATATTTATAAAAGACACGACATTTGTAATCAAAGTCGTTCTCTATAAAAACCATGAACAGGATAATAATAAAGGTCCCAGAAATAAAATTAAAGAAGGAAAAAAGTGGAGGGTGGAAAGAAAGTTTCGCCCGAACAATGGGCGTTGCGCGACAAAACACATTGCTGGGATTAAAGCAGTGGAACTTGCTACTTGCTCCCTTCAAGGGATGAGTCGCAGTTTTGTTGGACTTGCAAGGAAAAGTTCTTGAAGTCTCGAAGAAAAAATGAACGAGAGTTTAAGTAAGTAGAGTTGATGTAGCTGTAGGCGATAGACGCGGGAGCTGTTACCAGCATAAAAGGAGTATAATCTAAAAAATATGTTACGCACCTAAATATGCTTTAAATTTGGGAATCGGTCTTGCTCAGGTAATTTTTTTTTTAATTCAAAGTGTCCACATAGTCAAATTGATTAAATACTAGGAATACAGATTGTCTTTAAAATTGTTGGAATAGCCATTCTTAAAACTTAAAACTTAAAACAAACGTGTATACTTACACGCCGTTAAAGAAACATCTTACAATTTTCAGATTCCAACTGCGTGGAAAAAGGAATGCAATTGAAATCGAAAAAAAAAACAAAGGAATAGATTTAAAGAGATTCCGTTCAAAGGTGCTGGTGCACTAATCCTTGTACTTAGTTTGAATAACTTTTTTACTTGCCGTGAATCTTACCCAATTGCAAGTTCTGTACGAACTGTTGAGCCTGTAGATTAGGACGCGTTAGTGGCGCAAGGTAACTTTGGATTCGATGCGATTACGAAAATTAAGCTATAAAGCTAATTTAGCTATTGGTCTGTTTGGCTACCCGTGCACTAGGCAGCTTGGTGGCGCAGCCAGGATGCGGCAGCTTAAATATGTATAAAGGCGGTTTTATAATTCCGACTCCAGGGTTTGTGAGGTAGGTTAACCTCGAAACCCGCACGATAAGCAAGCAATATGTTTTAGGGTTTGTGGCTGCCTAGTGCGCGGGCAGCCTTTAGGTTTAACTATAACTATAATCATGACGTAAGATTTTAAGTATATCAAGAGCGTCATCTAATGCATTTTATTACATGCATGGTAATGTTCTGTAGTAGACTGAATAGATAGATAGAATGTTCTGCTTTGCACTGCTATGGTTACATAAATTGAATTGCTACTTTATTTAAAATTTAAAAGCAAAACATTTTCCCGGGGAGTCATCGCCGCCTCTCTCTGTCCATAGTCGGCTCCTCAACTTCTAACAGAATGAGTCTTACAAATATTTTACTTTCTTTTTTGTTTATTTCAGGTAAGTTCCTGTTAATTGTAACACTGATGTCATCTTGTACAACACCTTGACATGTAAGGTAAGTAAAAGTAATATTTTGAAAGTCTATGAAGTGTCTCAGAACGATCACTCATTCGCTTGCTGAACATAGGTTTGTAAGCACTTCCTTGTGCATAAAACATAATTTGCCCCACATTTGCAATGTCGCTTCAGGCTAGCAATAGATGTAGCGTTATAGAAACAACTTGTACAAACAGAGGAGCCACAGGCAATAGCTACGTAGTTTTCAATCACTCTGTAAGTTAGAGCATTCCTGCCTTCGCTCCAAGTTTGTCAATATATAGGTAGTTTATCTATACGTCTACACATGTTTTACTCCAAACGCTACCATTTCATTTGTCTTGTTTCTTTTGAAGAGGACGGCAAAGTTTGCTACTGGTTCCAGGTAAAAGAATTTTCTATTAAAAAAGGACAACGGATCAAATTGCTTTTTGTAAACAATTCTCAGTTCGTTTTATTGGTTTTATCGGACGCGTATGTCAAATTCTTTTCCGAATCTTGTCCAAAGTTTTTTAACTTTTCGCTTCCCCCTGATGTACGTATACTCAGGGGAGTTTATTTAACAAATTTATATTTTTGCTGATTTTCAAAGGAGCTTCGACTTTTCCATTATCAACTTATATGAAATCAAAATTAACAGTATACTCTTTGAACGTATACAAAAATACGCAATGCAAATGTTTACACAATAACAGGAGTTTGGGTTTGAATAACACAATCGAATTTCAAATTAGTTAATTGCCGAAAAGGTTTATGCCTTTCAACAAACAGTCAACAAACTTTTGAATACAATTTCAAAATGAACCCATGCTTAAATAGGTAGGTATTTTTTTGCAGTCCTTTTTTCTTTCATATCAAAATAATTTGATAAACTCTATAGATAGATAACTCTCAGACAGGATAATCTACTATGAAATCCTACCAGCTAGGCCATTTTCTTTTAAAACTTACTAGTTTAAGAACTTTTCGTTTGAGATGTCTATCAAATTCAAGGAGAGCCCTCCCTCACATCATTCCCAGAACTGTCAAACCTTACATTATCACAAGGGTCAAATTGGACGAGCGTTAATTATAACTTCGCAACAGACTCTGACGTTCTCCAAATTGAGGTATTCTGATAAAGTACCCATTTTGGTGTAATTAAAAAGAGAACCAGTGAAATTGTGCACCAAAACGCTGAGTCTGTAATTTGGCTGTAAATTGAAAAGTGACGTACGATGTGATGGAGCTTTGCCACGCGATTTTTTTGGTAATAAATAAGTCACGCCAAAGGATAAGTAATTAATTTGTCTGGCATATTATGTTCACCACAGAAACCTCCTTTTACCCATAAATTAATGTGAGCCTAAATATGAAATATTAGTAAACGATCTAACCATTCATTACCTATCCAAGTGAAGTCTGTTGCAACATAATATTTTATCTTGAGCTGTTTTTTTATTACAATCGACCTAGTACTTAACATTAAAGGAAGACATACCTAGGTACGTTTGAAAATAAAACTTAAACAAATATACCTATGTATCGCAAGCAAAATTTTTGCTGATTCCAAAAACTGCACTTAAGAACGTGACCAAACCCACTCATCTACTCCTCCACACAAAAAAAAAACAGTAAGTACTGTAACACTAACAGAAACAACATAACGATCTAAGCTGAAACAAAAGACAATACTTTAAAATCTTGGTCGTCCGTAAACCTGAGACATTCTTCTTTAAACAATACCACACCATCCCTATCAACGTTGACCAACAATTAGTCAATGCCACAAGGCAGTGGCCGGCACACTCGGCGCCCAAAGGACCACTTACAGCGAGACATGCAAATCACACCATGGCAATTCTTTTGGGCCCCATAAAGCGAGCGCCGAACGAGCCATAAATTAGTCGACCCTAAGGGGTTAGCAGGTGGATTAGGCTGACTTTCCTATTGTAAGGTCCAGCGTGAATGACTTTAATGGTTTTTAGACAGTTTCACTCAAAGAGAGTTAATTTTACAAAGGCTTTATTCATCTTTTGTTTCTAGCAGTTCATTTTATTTAACATCTTTTTATTTAATAAAACTAAAATTGTCACAATATAGACACAGCTTAGTTAGAGAATAGTTTCACTATATTTTGTATCTTCAAAGTGGACATGATTGACATGGATATTTGGTTACGTATTACAATCTCTCAAGTGTATATATCTAAGATCGTATATTATACCTAATTTTACTATTACTAACTTTAAGTAATCTTATGGACGAAAGTTTTAATTTTAAAACATCAACCGATTTTATGCCAAACTAGTTCACCAGGTGGGTGCGAGCGTAGCGAGCACTGGAGTTCAAGGCACCCCTACTTCGGATAGTATAGGTTTGAACTTCGATCAGATATGAAGGGTATGGAAGAAGCAATGTAAGCGAGAGAGCTCGCCATACCCATATTGTTAGGTTACATATTATGAACCTAACCTAACCTAAACCCAGTTTAGCCTAGGCACAACTTATCTAAGACAAATTTGGTTATTCAAAACACACAAACACCATGAATTGTTTTAAAACTAACCTTTTCTTTTATGAGGTTATTTAACCTTAGACATTGGAAACTTATGTCTAACAAAGGTTAGACTAAACAATTCTTAGTTGTTGTAAAATAAGACCTTCTATCTATGGTGTTTTAAACTTTAGACCATTCATTCCAATGGTTTTTTTTAAATTTAGGCCTTTCGTCCATAGGCATTACGACCTTAGATATATTAAACCTTAGAAATTGTAATACGTAACCGAATATTTAATTGGCATTGTCAAGAAAACACCATATTGCCAGGATTTTGAGTAGAAATATTATAAACTTATAATAAATACATTGGATTGAATGTCACACGAGCGCAAGTACTACAATTGCATTTGAACAATATACAGTTTAAATGACACCGAGGATTGCAGAGCGTTCCCTTTGCGGCGCCTTGGACTTACTGTTTTAAGTCCCAAAGTCCGGTGTAAGTTAAAGGCAAAACATACAAAATAATATTACTATGAAATGTGTACACAAGGTCAATGTGTCCAGCCGCATGTGTTGGCTACTGTACGTCTATCGGCTGGAGCTGGAGGGATCATAAACTCATTCACTATCTAAATTACTGCTTGTTCTTAACCATAAAAAAAACCTGTTTTTTGATAATAGTAAAAGAGTAAATAAATGAAATGATATTGAAATATTGTTTTTATACGTTTACTAGCGACCCGCCCCGGCTCCGCACTTGAAAATGGTTATTGTGGGTTATCCTTAAGTATATTATGCATGTATAATACATATAAACCTTCCTCTTGAATCACTCTATCTTTTAAAAGAAACCGCATCAAAATCCGTTGCGTAGTTTTAAAGATTTAAGCATACATAGGGATAGAGGGACACATTTAGGGATATAGGGACAGAGAAAGCGACTTTGTTTTATACTATGTAGTGAAGAACAGGTTTGACCTTCAATACAATGAAAAGAACTTTACTCACTGAGTTCCCATGTTCGCCGATGTTTGACCTCGATATTCCGAAGCGGAGTTAGTATTTGCAGTGCAAACTTCAATGCACTTAGAACTACTTCCGATGCTCATGTGAGCAATACGTCTAAGTGCAAACTATCAGGAAACTTCAGCCGTTAATATTGTAAAATTTCTTTTACATTTAAATTCGTCTTAAAAAAGAGAACAAATATCGCACTATTAATGATTCTAATAAAAAATGTATAGTTTTTTTTCTGTCTAGAGAAAAATATTCATTTGTAGTTGATATTGATGAAGAAGCAGGGTATATACAGAAGCCAGCACATGCGGTTGAATATTCGCACTACGAAATTCACCCCTACCGCTACGGAATACGGGCGCTCTCAAGGTCAACATGTCCAGCCGCATGTGCTAGCTACTGTACAATAGCGTTAGATTTGCTACCATTCATTACCTCACACGACTGATCTTTTAAAAGATCCCATAGTTGTATGAAAAAAAATTGTTTTCTAATTTTTTAATCCCTTAAAAATCGAACTCAGTACTCGACTCTTCAGCGAAAGAAAATTTTAAAAAATGTTAAAAGTAGTTTAGGTCCCAACTATGAAAGCAATAATATTCTGAAGAGAGTAGGTACTAAAACATTATACATATTATGTACTATGCTATCTTAGAGATTAATTAATTCAACTCTTTTCGTCAATCATTTTTGTTTCATAACATCACTAACGGTGTTCACGTGGCTTACGCCATAAATAGGTTTGCACCCAAGATCGATAACATTAAATTTTCCATTGAAAGATGTTGCATAAGTCTGCATTGAAACTCTTTTTCTAACTCAGTCTGGAATCTCTCGCCCAATTGCACGCAGCTAAAGCAACTTAACCCTTCCGCTACCTTGGACCACACATTCGGGGCGCACAGGACACCTCTCCTTGATTTATCTGACCGCGGGAACCGCAAACTAGGCGTCGTATTTATTGCTGCAATAACCCTATTAATTCTCTCGTAGCTTTGAACTTGCAGGGTACAACCAGGGGTTCAATTCAGGAATGAACTGGGGTGAACTAGGGTTGTACCCTTTGGAGGCAAGGGTTCAGATTAAAGATAATAGTGAGTAGTGTTGTAATTTATTGATCGGAGGATATGTGCGTTGGAGAGGAATGAATGTAGGGCCCTCCTTTTCGGTGTATTCCATGGTTCACTTTTACGTTCTTAATTGTAAATTTAATTGAAATTATAAAAAGGTTTAATTATTATTCACCGAACAGGAGCAGCAAATTTACCCGGTTCATTGTACCACAACGTACCCTACCTACTGATAATTTGCCAGGTATTAAACAACTGCGGAAAATCTTCCTCACTTCCTCAATACATTATAAATATACTTTATAATACACTTTCAAGGGATAGAGCAGTATGGTTTGTCTAATAATTCAATCATTCCATCAATTATTGCTTCAATACGATATTTTTATATTTTTTGTCGATTGACAATAAGTTTACGTCTATGGAGCAAGAAAAAACAGCGAGGTAAATGAAATTGTCTATGTTTTCACTCTCATTGCTATCTTCGGTGCTCTTCTATGACCCTCTTTGGACCCTCTTTCAGCTCCTCTTCGTCCCTCAGAGGGATTTCCTCCTGACAACGACACGGCCGTGTCGTTGAACGGTTTGCAATCGCCGCCCAGGATCGACTGAAAAACAGCGTTTAGCTCTCTCCGAGCTAAACATATGCTAAGTCGAGACCTTTTTTCGCTGTTGTGTTCTATTGCATACTGTGATGTAGACGCATGCGAAACGATTTTATGCTTTTAAAAAACATATATGTATATTTTTTCTTAATTTCAGTGTGTAATTTGTCGCAACAGTGCGAATAAATGTGTTTTCTTTCTTTTTTATTCACCTAAGTACTTGTATATTAGATCGAAACAAATTTATTATACATCAAAAAAATCAAATAATAAATATAATAATATATATCTAATTAATTATTATCCGCCATAATCATGTGCAGAAGTAAGAAAATGAACGAAATGTTTAAATTCAAATATATTTTCCGTTTCTTGATCAGCTAACAGCAGTCTAGCAAAGATCTTTTATCCGTCGAATTAATACAATTGTATCTAGTAAAATCTCCAATATAGTTTTAACACGTATAAAAAGTTTGTTTATATTTTCTTTGAAGCTTTATCCCGGAGTGATGACTTGGCTGTATCAGCTAGTTTACGCCACATCATCCTGACAACACTTACCCACTATTAGGCCCATCTTTTTGCCCTTTCCCCCCCTTACTCGTCTCGCCAAGTTTTTCCTCAAGACTGCAAGTTTCTGACAAGGATACAATTTTGGCATGTTGTGTAGTATCTACTTGTTATTCTATAAGCTATTTACTTTTCGTTTCTAAACAGGGCATTGATAGCAAAATATGGAACTTTAATGTATTTTTTATTTTTATCCTAAAGCTATTGGCCTTTCTCATATCATTTAAGTCTATTCTATAAATCTTTACAATAAAATTATTATAAATAGTACCTAGTATACTTATAACATCCTTGGGTATATCAAAGAAATAAATTGACGTATCGATTGAATAATTTTAAACGAATAGGCTGCAAGCTGCCATTTTCTTTTTCTATGCCTATCTCTATGGAAAGAATTTGAAAAACACCTGTTGCTCATTCATAATCATTCATCACCTGGCACACTCAATCATTTGGTTTCATTCGCCAGTTGGATCCCGATTTACGTTCATTCATTCGTTCGACGGCTGGCTTTCGTCTCAAATGAAAGTACAAGTCTGAACATCAGTAACTATATTGGCCCTTCCAATGGGGACTTTTGATACTTTATTTCTAATGAACTCCACCATAAAAACAATCTTAAAAGGGGCGATACGATATCAGTTTGAACAGAACTGGTACGCGCAATGTGCGCTGCGCTGCCCATTAAAAAAAGAGTAGGTATATAATAACATTAAATTTTAAAAAAATAACCCCCGACACAAAACCGTTACTTGATTTTTTTAACAACTAAAAAAGAGCTGATAATCATCAAATGGCTAAAGATATTTTCTTGGATCATAGCTAAGAACACTCTGACACCTGACTAGATCAAAATCGGCGCATACGTTTAGGAGCTACGATGCCACAGACGGACAGATAGACAGACAGATGGACACATACGTCAAACTTATAACACCCGTCTTCGTCGGGGGTTAAAAAAACCTGCTTCCTTGCAATATTATTATGTGGACTGACAACCCTTGCTAAGGTCAACTGGCGAGTAACGGCCATGATTTTATAGCAGTGCGGTTGAAGACGACAGTTTGGTGCCGTCGAGGCGCTACTCGGGACATGTCTTGGAAATTATTTTACTATTACGTCACACCGCCAGGGACCCATTGCGCGGTTTAGAGGGCCATCAAACTATGGGGCAGAATGACCTTTTCTTATATACGCTGAAGCTCATAATTGTAGATTTTATTGGATAGGTCTGAATGATCACATTTTGTAATAGGAGATTTTAAAAACCTGACATAATTTTTATGATTAACATATTATAAGAATCTCATTATATTGAAAAACTAATGATAATATAATAAATTAAATTATATTTCTTACAGGCATTCTGGACTTTGTAAGGTACCACTTTTTCGTGATATCAATAAATCAATTTTCGAGATAACACAGGAAAGATATTTTTTAAATCGTAAAATGTTATAGTTGTATCAAAGGTAGAAATCCAAATAAGCCACCGTTTCTTTAATACTATTTATATTTCGTGCCTTTTGTGACGTAAGTATTATTACAGCGCTACGAGATGAAATCAGCTACGATCGCTACGTCGTAGCCTCTGTATTGTCGTAGCAATAGACAAACATATCGGTATCGGGAGTTCGCCCTAATAACCTAATTTGAGGTAAGTTTGAATCCTTCTGCCGTTTAAACGTGTACCCATATACGTATAAATGGATATGAATTAACTGTCAAACTCAATAATTACTGAGTAGGTGTGTTACGAGCTAGGTAATAGGCAACAGAATTCATTTCAAAACTTCGTCAATCTAATTTAAGGGTGGGGATTATAGCAATAGAAGCAGTGTTATGTTATAGTAAATTTTAGAAGTAGCAGTTTCAGCTTTAAAAACAAATACAAGAAAGTTTTAAATATTAACAATAGTACCTAAATTGGCATCATTACTTAATGGCACTTATTTATTAGTGAGGCGACAGCGGTTTCCTTCAATCTGGCTCCATTGGCCAGTAGTGGGCAGCAGCAAATTCAATTTGAGTCATTGCGCTAATGTGGGCTGGTCACGCGACTGACCGACCGAAAAATCCGACTCGCCCTGGGATTCGAGGTCAGGCTGCGCTAACGAGCGACTTTTGTCGGTAGGTGGTGCAAGTAATCGCAAAAGTGTAGACTTGAAACGATGATCAAATTTATTTAAAAAAATTCTTATCTGGTCTGCAAGTATTACAAACATAATAATCAAAACTTTCTTGTTCTTCTTAAATATTATTTTTTACTTATAATCTTCTTTAAATTTTAATACTGAATATTGTCTCTAGGCAGGCGACGAAGACGTTAGTGTGAAAATAATAGTTTAAAAATTTTTAAGTTAAAATAAGTAACTTTAAAAGTAAATTTCAGTTTTCGAGCAATTGGGGCGATCATTGTTGGTCCATTTTAAATTATGAGGCACCTCACAATCCCCAGCAAAAGTCGCAAAAACGTCTTACAACTCCTTGAGAAGTCGCAAGTGTGCAACTGCTTCCAATTCCCTTCCACTCTCGGAATCGATGCCGGCCGATCGTGACCTCTCGTTTTATGGCTCGTGCCTCCGTGCCTCTTAATGCCACCCATTGACTTTTTACGTCCAGCCCGAACTAACCTGTATTGCCATCTCCAGAACAAAATTTAGATCTGGCAACGAAATTCGGAGCGCGAAATGTGAAAAGAATAATCCATTAAAATTATACAAATTCTTTAGAGCATCAACGTATGTACTTTTTATTCTACAACTTATAGAGTAGGTAGTAGGTACCGAAGAACCGTATCAATTTTTAAAATCCTAAGCTGTTTAAGTTGTACTACAGAAAATTAAACAGCAGGTCGGTAGATATTTATAATTCCCATGTTGTGTTTTGTCATTTCACACTACCTATATAACAAGAACGGGCTTTCGTGTATTTGTTTTTATACGATTTATAATATTATTAACCGTGAATCCCTCATTCCAAGTCATTAAAGTATACATGCTGGCAACACTTTTAAGCGACTTTATTTCCACGCCAGCCTTTGCCTTTTTCACTATACGCAATTAAGCTTTCCAACATTTTTATAGGTCAAGCGTTAATCACACACGTTTCATGTTTTCGAGTTAGTTTTAACTTTGTCATGTGGCACGAGGCAAGTCGGGGTTTTTGTATCACTTTTTACACGAAACTTAATGGTGACTTAAGTAGTAGTAGTTCTTGTACAAAAACGTCGTAAAGTGAGTGCGTATTACCAGTGGGCTACGGAGCCAATCATACCATGGCTACACTATTTTTCTAAATTATTCCGCATTATATCTTTTCCTTTGTTTACAATCAATTAACCGGCTATCGCTAGATCTTTCTTACGAAGAAAAGTTTAACCTATCTTTTAAATTAAAGTTCATTTTCAAAAAAAGAATTAATCACTACTTTTAAAAACGCAGAACGTGGAATAAACAAAGTTATTACATTACATTTATTAATCCCCCTAAAACATAGTTGGAGAGAATAATTCTATAAAATATCAAGTCAAAAAATCCAATAATAGTAATAAATATTTTAAAGTCAATTATAACCTTTTTATTTCCAAAACATAATTATACTTACCCAAGCAACACCGGTTATTTTTTAGCCCACTTCTTTGATTTTAAAAAATAAATCAAAATGCAATAACGTGAAATATTTCAGTCGCAAGGACGAGGAAGAAGAGAGTGGTAAAATAAACTAGTAAAACGTGCGTTTATTACAACGGTTTAATTTTGAAACCTTTGACAGAACTAAATAGGGCGCTATTGCTTACGCAATAAAGTCCAACAACCATTCGTATTTTAACTGAAAACAGAATTTTACTGAAACTCTAGATCCGCGTTTTGTAAGTACAGTCTGGTTTAAAAAGCGTTTTTGGTGTGAATAAATATTTTTAGCATTAAAATTGCTTTATTTCATGATACTTAGATAATTAATGTGTTTTTTTTGCGGGTAGACAGCTAGTAGTTGATAAATTGTAGTTGATAATTTATTTATTTATTTATTTTATACATTTTTATGATCTTATTATCATTTGGTCCAGTTTCCTGCCTCGTCTACTCAAGTGTTCTGCCTCGTCCTCTCCCCATGCTGTCCACTATCCTACTTCGTAAACCCTCATGCTATCTATCCTAGTAGGCTGTTGGAGTAGTTTCTTCAAAAACATGTGATTTTGTAAAGATTTTGTGACAGCAAATCTTATAGATTCTCTTTAAAACTGTACCAAGTGAGACAGTCTGCGGGTAGTCGGAAAAAGGTCACTGTGACAGGATATTACGAAGCCGCAGCGTCACTCGCACCCGCGCCCCTCACCCCTCGCCCCTCCCCCCCCTTCGGCTAAATGAGAAATGTTGGAATAACCCAGCACTCTTTGCTTTTTAGCTGCGGCTACCAAGTTGAACTAAAGTTTGTCCTGAGGATTAGAAGCTTTGTAGTTTCTATTTTCATTCGCTGCTGCAACAGGTATTTTGTTGTAATGATTTTAAGCTTATAATTGCCTATTTATAACGGTTTTGTTACACACAATGAAATGTTAGGATAAATATTTGTTCATAGATTTATCAGTTTTACTAGCTATCTATTCTAGTAACTTGTAATATGACGTCAAAACGAGTAAGTATTTTAAAAAACTTATGGTGGATAAAGAAATTCTACTTTGACTTTGACTTAGTCTAATATGTAGTTTTTCCATAGGAATACGATTTATTTTCCATGTGATGCATATTTAAAGTGATTTTACTTACTTATTTTGCAGTAAGTACCTTTTATACCAAGGACAAAGTTACATTGAAATTAAACCAGCAAAATTGTATCATAATACGTATTCATTGCAGAAGTAACAAACATCCAAGCGCACTTATTTTCACACTCATATCTAACGCTAGTGAGCTGAGTGAGGTCTATATTGTAATAATAACAAAAAGAGTTCGGAATCCTATTTCACAGCAGACAAAGTTCAAACCCACAACACAACATTCGAAAGCTCGAGAATTTGCAAACTCCGCTTAATTCCTTATTTTTGCGGCAAACAGGATAAACTCAATGATATATTCGTAGGTACTCCATAATAATGGCCGAACTTCCATCCCTCCGAAGCGGGGGCCATTAGAGACAATTTATATACACATGTTGCTTAGAATTTACTTTAATGTGTATCTACCCGCAGAGTGATTAATCTGGTACACGCCTGCCTCTGTTTGGAAGGGTAAAGAAGTTCCTACACTCTATCTATTGATGGTTAAAAATATTTAAATTTTACGAAACTCGAGTTTAAGACAAGACTATTAAAGGTTTTCATAACTATTAATACATGTTAATGTACAGACACGTAGTTTATTTTTGTTGTCTCTACTACGAATTAATAAATTTTATTGCAAGAAAAATACACTTAATGCTACAAACCATTTCTTTTAGATAACCTACCGGTAAAGGACAATTCCTTTAATATACTTTTTAAAACTTTCACGGTTGTTTTCAAAAACAAATACCACGGTAAACATCCCGTTTTAAATCTTAATATTACATAATATGTATGCAGCACTTTACTCTAGAGTACGTTATAATATTATTATAACGTACTCTAGAATAAAGTGCTGTCGATGCGAATCTCATCAGCAATTTTTTTTTTCATTAACCTAGAGACTTGTTCAATCATATTTAATAGGTAAACTATTTGTAGTATTAATAACTTGTCAAGACCAGCAAATAATTCAACACCAAATGAGAGTCAAATGCAGCCCTACCTTCACCCTATATGCCGCCATGCTGGGACATTATTTGCTCCCAGCCCCCTGATTAGTAAACCGAGGCCCACGTCTTACCCCACCTAATCTATACAATACTTTTCGCTAAAGATTAATGTCTCACCGTTTTGCCCCAGTTTACCCTAGCGACTAAAGAATCTAAGTGTGCAAGTGAGAAACGCCAGCCTTTTACCAGCTTTTGTAAATTATACAATAGGAAGCGTGCTTGCAAGTGGATTTACAAGCTAGAGACCATTTGTTCAAGAATTTTTGTTGTGCAAAGTTGCTATGGAGTTTTATTGCTGTAGTATTTTATGGAAGAAAATTCTATCTTCTTACAAAAGTTTTCAAGTTTGTTTCATTTCATAGATAGTGTACAACTAACTGTGATACTATTTCTCATTTTATATTCTATACAATCCATAAACAAAAGTAGTAAAGCATTTAATCCTCACCCACCTTAGTACTTACATTAATTTTCAAACCATATCGTTATCATCATCTTTTTCTCTTTGCTCGATATTTCTCGTCAAGAGCATCGTATCGTACAAATCTGTCAAGTCATCTTTCACACGTTACATTCTTTCCCCGCCCATTTCCATTAAGTACCCACTTACATTTAACGGCGCGGTACACGGGTCGAGATTAAATTTTTAATCATTTTTAATTCACGCTCATCTGTCATAACTTGAAGCTGTACGGGAGAGGTTGGATGTGGAAATTAATTGCCCCTGTGTCGAGCACACCCCGCGATTCCTTGTGAAAAATTATCTGCTGTTGTAATGTTGCTTAGAAAAAGTACTCCCGATTACTTAAATTTCGGAATGATTACAAAAATATTTTTTATTTAAAACGATCGATATAATCTCAGTTTACATATTGGGCCCGATTCTAAGTATTACGTTCTTACTTAAATTTAAAAACCATATTTTTATGTCTCTTTCACGTTCTTAAGAACAAAACGGAACAGGTGATTGTCAACTTAAATTTAGAGACGACAAACATCGATTTTACGCATAGTTCGCACTAGTTTATCAGGCATACGAAAACATCCCACTTAAAATTAAGCTGATTTTGACAGCTGCGCTCTTATTTTAAATATCATTCATTCATCTCCCATTCTTTTCGATTCCCATATGAATGAAAAAGACCAAGAACTTAAATTTAGAGATTTTAGCGGCCACGCCGGAATTGATACATATTTTGGAATTATGAATCATTGAAATTATTTGCATTGGTTGAAAAAAAGCTTTATAAACATCGGACTTAATTACTCAGTGGTTTAAAAAACCTATGATAAGTAACCGATTTTTAATTTTGATCTAGCTGCTAAGAATCTAACTTTAAAAGGTGCACAGCTAACGTAGCATGTACTGAAAAAACTGCAACCTTCTGAAAAATATAGTTCCAGGGAAATAGTCCTCTACATGCACACTGCTACTCTTTTGATATAAGTAAGTATATCAGCAATCAATTTAAAATTAGTAAACAGTTTACAACAACGTTTAAATACAAAAACATCTTTCAAATCGAAGACACAAATCAAACAAAAACAAACAACATTTCATCGTAAACGAAGCGGTATCTAAGAAAATGTTATTTAAGAATCATCATAATAATCACCGGAAAGCAAAAGGCTCAACATTTACGTTATTGCAAAGGAAAAGATTCGCAAAGACCATTCAAACGCCCTTTATTCCAATCAAAAGGCCATTCCGAAACTGAGGCACAAAACATAATCATAGACGAGGGCGAAACTCCTTTCAAACTGGCAAAAGGGTCAGCAATAAAGAAGATTAAAACTATAGCGGCGCTGCCATTATCATCGGGGACGAGGCAGCCAGCCCCCGCTCAGTATATCAGAGCAATTACCTCCTTCCCCGACACACATGACCTGAAAGTTCAGCACTTCATTATAGAACCATCGGTAACCCAATTTCGTTCGAAGCAAAAGTAATGGCCATAATTTTTGCAGGCGCGGACTCCCTTAAAACCCCATTGTGAATTCGAAATCTAGATTTATTTAAATGGGCGAACCTTTGATTGCGACGTGCGGAAAGCTTGTTATATTAAAACAGGTTTACATTTACCTTGTTGATTACCCTTTTCGTTAGGTTAGAGAGTTGAAATTCCTGTGAATGAATGTCGAACTCTGATGGTTGGCAAACAGTAACCCCTTCCCTCTAATAAGAGGATGAAAGGTTTTGAATGACTGTTGTTTCTTTTTTTACGGCGAATGCTTCGGATGCCGTTTGATATGATAATTCAGTTAATAGGATGAGATGGCCCCAAAGTGTGTGGCCGTGCGCGCGCATTTCTGATGCTTAATTTTTGGATTTTATTGTTTGTAATCCTTTTGGCATCCCACATGGTTGTTAGGGAGATTATTGAATTATAATTTCTGATTACGAGATCTGATTCAGGCCTAAATCGTACCCACGTATCCAAATAAAAGGAAGATATAAAGTTTATTGGGAGCATTTGGGAGATATTTTATTCCACCATCGTAAATATAAGCAATCGGAAGTAATCAAAGCAAAGTGCTCACAGAAATCACACGAGACGTTTCCCTCAGCCGAAACACGTACAAAAACAAATAAAAATAAGTAAAACAAACTTTCATCAGAACTCATTGGCCGAATTAGAAATCGTCGTCCCGAAAAAATAAACAGAGCGACGGTTTTAATTGTAAATTGAATTAAATTAAACTGTTTTAGGGATAAGCTAAGGAGGCGGTCGAGGGTGCTAGTTAATTTAAAGTTCTTGCTTAAATATTTCATTACTAAAATGTTATGATGAAAATAAAAACTAAGATTACTTCGAATCCAATCACGCGGTCCAAAATATTTTTTATCAACTTTACCAAATGTTCTTTACCTATTTATATTTATCGTACAAGTGGTGATTGAAAAACAATTGAGTATTACAAAATAAAACAGATTATACAGAAAAATAAATTATTTTAAGTAAATAGAAAGTACCTAAACCTTGTTAAACTGTTTGTGTCACTACAACCCTAGACGGATCGACTGTAATTGGGTTGGTTGCCTGCAAATTTGGTGGCTGGTTGCTGGTTACTAATGATGGCTCCGAGAGGGGACTGCCCTCAAAACTCCGACAGGTTTTTTGATTAACCGAAAAAATTTACGCTATGATCGTAATTAACGGGGGAGTGTTCCCGTACATTTTTTTTTTAATTTTGAAAAAGTGAGTGATTCACCGTTTTTTGCGGACAATTTGATTAAATATTTTAGTAAAAAGGGTGTTTGGGGAGCTAAAATAATTAAAGACGAATTTATTAAATATATCCTATTCAAGTTTCTTAAGACTTTTAAAGAATAATCGTTTCAAATATTAACATCACGTTTTATTGATTATACTTGATTACTAATAGTTTAGGCTCTTATTTAACTCAGTACTTTTGACTAAGCAGTGGTAGTTCAGATTCAAACCATAGTAGAGAATGACTTAGCATATTATGACAAAAAAGTTCTCTTAGCGTGGTTTTCTGATGCCCCGTTTGTATCTGAAACAACAGTAATCTAACAAAGTCTTTAGTACCATTTTGAAGTAACGGTTTTTTAGTAAAAAGAGTTTTCATTAACTCATTTAGCAAAACTGCTTTCTCCTTTGGCCTCTTCTACCACAAAGATTGAATTCATATTCAAATAACGCTACAGCCTGTGCCTTGTCAACATGTACAATATTTAATTAGGAAAAAATATGTAGCAACAATTTTTAAAACCTGTTATTATAGAAAAGCATTGTTTTGTCGTCAATGCTTGATTATCGACTTGTTCGTACGTATGAAAAGACACTATGTACTTCTTGTTGTTCGAACACAACGAGTTTTCCTAACACATTCTCGAGAACTTCCTCGCCGAGATAAGCAGGAGGTAGTTTAGATCATAAGAAACTTTCCTATTCATAAAGGGGATACCCAACTTCGTCCAACCTTAAAGTTGGTCATTCAAACACAAACTGTGAAAAGAAGACGTGGCCTAATCAACTGGTAACGGCTCCGAGGAACCGACAAACGGAAAACTTCATCCGATATGCCGCATAATTGCATTTGAAGTAGGTGCATTAAATTCTGCCGACGGAATCAATGTTTGTAACGACTAAGCTTTCTTATAGAATTTTGAACTTTATGGTTTGAATTTTTAAAGATATATTTCTATTTGATATCTAACTTATGATGTTTTTAACTTATATTAGACTAAAAAAAATAAAAAATCGTAGAAAGCATCTCCCTTATGAAAAGTATTCTTCAGAACTTTAAAAATAGAAAACACTTTTTCTAAGAATATAACTAATGGACTACAGAATGGAACACATCAAACCAGAATTGTTAGTGATACAATAAATATCAACTTGATCATTTTAAGATTTATTTTTCCACTATTCTCCTCCCCGAAGACTGAAAATTCCACATTTTGAGATTCAACATGGTTTTCTTTAAATAAATTAGATTTGAGAGCATTACTCACATCTCCTTACCCTAGAAACACCATCAGAAATTTCCACCCGACTCATCTTAAGAACAGCTCCCGAATGTTTTAGATATCAGCGAACAGTTCGAATCGCCAGACTTCTTAATGAAATTTTCGGATTACGACCTGCTATTACATCCGTCCCTTTTACACTTCAACCAATGTGTATATTTCCATCCCTGTCATGACTTCATGTAAAGTTGCAGTTGGGAATTTTATGTGAAATTTATTCATAACTGTGTAATTTATCCCTGTGAAGTAAAACGCCCGGTAATGGAGACTGGGGATAATGTTTTCGTGTATTATTATTTGCAAGTTCAGCTTTCATCTTGCAACGTCGTAAGTTATCATTTAATAGGTGGGTTGGAAGGAAATTTGAAAATCGCGTCTGCTGTGTTTCCTTAATTCTGGAAAGTAATTTACGATCGCTGTTTCATTTCTCTAGTAAATTATTTATATTTAAATGCAGCAATAATATTTGAGTTGTCTTTGTCTTTATCGAAGTTTATTAAAACTTATTGTGTTTCTTTAAACCATGTTTTATTGAAACCACATCTATCTTTATTAAATAAACTTTAAATATTCTTAACAGAGAAGTCTGCAAACTTTTATTTCTAAGCGTTTGTCATAACTGCCAAAATATTCATAGAAACAGTTGCTTTGAAAGTGGTTTTCAAGTATTTTTTTTAAAGAGAAAAATTTCCGAGCGTTTACAGTTTACGCCGCGATCATTATATTGTTACGCTGCGGTAACTTTTTGAGGCGTATACTTTTGTGAATCACGCCGCAGGAACTCTTTGCCTGAAAGAATCTTTCAAAGTCATTCGTCTATGAATGTATAATGACGACTGCACACTGCTTTGCTGCAGTGGCGAATTTTCTATGAAGGCTGTTTTTTTAACGTAAAAACATAATTTGCTTAATATTCATGTCTGTGATACGATTCCATGTAACATCTGAGGCTTTCCAGGGTTTAATCCTACCATTTTATTTTTTGCTAGCTACGTAAATAAAAACTTCATTAAAATCATTGAATCTTACCTGTATCTCGAATTTTACCTGTCACATTTTTTGTTGAATAAATGCGTATTTTACCTATCTTCTAATTTCTAACTTTCAAATATTGTGTGCTAGTAACATTATTAATATATCGTGTCTTACTAACAACATAAAGACACGCTTTTTTCCCTAACGGTGAACAGAGTTTTAGAAAGCTCACCGGGAGCTTTAGCTAAAACCATGTGTTTAATAAAAAATTCAATACAAATATACTATAAGTATTTTTAGAAATCTTACTAAAATTATTAATTCAATTTCACAAGTTACAAACCAATAAACGCAGTCAATTATGATTTTTGGGACGTTGAACCTTTATTTAGGGCCCGCTGTAGTTAAATTTAGAAGGTTTTAATGGCTTTATTTCATCCATAAAACCTTTGCTGTAATTATAGCGGCACGTGACCTTGCCGTGGCGTGACCAAAGTGATAAAACGGTTAAATGATAAACACGAAAAGCAACATAACAAGGCCTTAGAGTACCCACGGTGCGGCAAATTATACGTGTTTTGTACTACAACCCTCGTTTAAACAAATATACTCTGATTTATAGTGTTAATTTTAATGTTAAAGCATTTACAGGCAGCTAGTCAGAAATTATATTTCTTAGAGTTTGCAGCTGACGCACGGGTCTAGATTAGCCTCGGATCGAAAGTCACACGTCACGTAGAATACTCACATAATATAAATAATTATGTGCAGGTGGACCTAAAGTAGGTAGGTACAGTGTACGCTATAAAAAAATCGCCATTTCGAGAATTTACATCCCATACGCATATTAACAATAAATCTATACTTAAAAAAACTAGCTTTTAATCAAAATATAATATTGTGCCACATTGTGCGTGAAATTGAAAAAACTACATCTTCATATTTACCTCATTTAATTGTTTTATGTCACCTTATCTTTTTTTTATCTACCCACTTTTATGACTTTTATAGTAGCTTTACTTTAATTACGTAATTTACTACCTACAAGTTGTTAAAATTATACCTACTTAAAGTTTTTTTAACAAACTTTGTAAATATGTATACTCGGACGCTATTGTTAGGAGTTGTATTTTACTTTGCATTCAAATTCATTGTTGCGTTCAACAATGCTCGAAGTTAATGTTGTTTTTGTTTATCATTTCGTACGCAGTTTCTAAACATGACCCCTAGAAGTTTGATAGGTTTTGGATAATCAAATGTTTATTTCACTTAATTCGACGCAATTTAAACGAAATGGTCGCGTGACTATAGACCTAACATGTTAGTCTAAGTAACAAGCTTTAGCGGAGCAATCGTTTACTTTCATAATAACGAAGACTGCCCCAAAAGATGGCGTTAATATTATTGTTACTAAACTTTTGACAATGGTTCAAACAGATGTCGGATACAATTATAAGCTACTGTAAAAATTCTCTAACATGAGGTATTATGAAATATCAGGGACTCAGAATAGCAACTCCTCTTCTTCATAACTACAGTCAATCTATAGTCTCTATTGTTGTTTTTCAACATCCAATGCACCATTCCAAGTGTCTGTGAGGTAAAATCTTAGGCAACTTTTATTTTTTAAGATTCTGCATAGCAAGCACTGTACCAATGTAATGAGCGAGTCGGAAAAATATATTATTATTGTTTTTTGTTTTAGCTTTCATCTTGACCCACCTCCACTTGATCGTGCTGAAAGCAATCCTCACCAAATATAGCTGACTATTTTAACAACAGAAATTGAAATTCTTTTCTAGGTCAAATGAAAGGCAAATGCCATTATGAACACTATTTGCGATTCTTAAGTTCATTTTGTAGGTAATAAATATTACAAAATCAACGAGGATCAATATCAATATACCCAACTCCGACAGCTTTGAAGTTATTATCCTTTTTACTTTCTAAGTAAAGAAAATGAGAAATAATCAAAGGCTGAAATAGTAAATCTCAGGGCAAAATTATAGTAATAATCGTAAGAGGAGTAATAGGTTGATAAGTATTTACAATTTTAATACTATATTGAAACTTGTTTCTAAAAATATATTTAAAAGGAATTTAAACGTAAGTAGTTTTTCAACAGAAATAATAAAACAAGCTTTCGCTCACTTTTTATATTTTTTCTGTGTAACATTTTCTTTCCACTTTAATGTGTCTTTCAAATTCCTTTAGAATTCCTTTTATTCTTTAAAAGGATTTGAAAATATCAATACAATTTCTTTAAAAATTGTCTTCGAAATGATATTTTTAGTTAATCTTATTTCGGAGTTTACTCATCTACTTATCATTATAACATGCTAGACTTAGCGAGGTAAATTAAATAGTCTAGATGCTTAGAGGACTAAATTAGTTTTGACAAGGCTTTTACTACAGAACCTTGAATTTGAAGTTAATGGTGAAGCAAGTATTCCGTTACTCATCGTAAAAATATCGTATGTGTAGATAATGTGCTTTCATCCTTGAATACGTTTTTCATACGAAAAAAAGGATAAAGACATTAGATTATATTTCCTCCAAAAAAACATATTGTCACGGAAATATATATTAGGCAACCAAAGTTACGAAGAGAACAGAACTATACTCATCGAATCTTTAAAAAATCTTGACTTCTTCAAAGCAACGAGTGTAAATTTTCGAGACAGCTTTTCCTCGGCGCTCGTGGGGTGAAGAGTATATTTTCTCATAGTGTCTTCCTCGTGTTATGAAGCGATGTTCTATCTATTTATAGGATGTAATGGCGGTAGAAAAACACCGGTATCTGCCACGCCTGTAATCCTCTTAATCCGAGACCGCCTCTGGCGAAGACGTGTCCTGCTAAACTTGTACAGCCCCTGTGTGAGCGGGAAAATTGTTAATGAAAGTTTATTATAAAAGGAGTATCAGCTTTAAAGCAAAAATTATTTGTAAAATCTTACTTTGAATAAAAACAATTTGATTTTGAACATTTAGGGTAAGAAAAGAACATACATACATATTAAATAAGTCATATTTATCATTGAAGAACTTTTATTCCAATAATGCTTATAATGGATTACCAAATTACAAGCTTTTTCAAAATAAATAAGTCTCATCAATTTACCACCCATTTTCACCACCCATTTTCACCACCCCTTTCCCGCTTCGCCTATGGTACCGCTACCACTGCGCCCACGCAGCCGCGGGCAGTTCACGTATGAAGCATGTATTCAGTTCGCGTGCTCTCTAACAAGCTGCAATTCTATTAGCAAATTAGTTATTCTTTCATATTTTCTGGTCAGTTTTAAGAATTAGCTGAATTTTGTTGTTGTTACAACGGTCAGAATTTACCTATCGAGTAAGACCTATTTAAAGTTATTTTGTATATTTACGGGTCTTTACGCGATAAACCCGTAAAGATACAAAATTATAATGTGTACTAAGCGCGAAAGACTCAAACAAACATATTTAAAGTTATTCTTTAATTGCATAAATTAATTTACATTCTTATATAATATGTCAGAAAAAAAGAGAAAGTCAATAGCGTTGATTTTTTTTAAAGAATATGTTTTGATGCTCAGATTTTGCATTTGACTCGAATGCCCCATCTAAGGAAGGCGTTGCTATTATCTCTTTGCTTTGTGTTGGATACTGCAGTTTTCATTAGTTACAAAAGTGAATTCTGTTGCCTTATTTTATTTGTTTCGAACGACACCGGAAAGAATCTCATCATCTTCGACATCATTATCATTAACTCGTTGCCATATTATTAAGAATAACAAAATATATCTCTCCAAACGTTTTCCATAAGATACTAAATCAAATTATCCCCACTTCCATCGATTTTTTGAAATAACACGTTGGCTGCGCTAAAACCATCTGGACGAGTGTTTGTAAAAATTTCGATTGACTTCCCCTTTTCCCCTGCCTACCCCCACGTACAGTCATAAGTGTTTTCTTTGTGGATAGCGTACAGTCAACATACCCTTTAACGTGTTTATCCCGGGTATCCCCTCTAAGGCGATGCGAAGTAGCGTAGGCGTTGGTTTTGTAAGAAAGTGTTTAATCTTTTTATGACTTGTGTGTTTATTTATTTATTTAACATTTAGGATACTGAACTATGCTACTTATTTTTCTAATTAGGATGTACGATTTCATCTAGAAGCTACTAATAAGACATACTTAGCAACAATTTTTTAAACCTTAATTAACTCTGGTAATGTATATAGTCATAGAGTCTAAATTACTTTTTTTACAAACCTGACCAATTTGGACCGTCCTCGTCGGAAGTATAATAGTCAGAGCCCTTGCTTTTCCGATGCGACCCGCGCCATTTTTCTTTTTTTATTTTGCCTCTCTTTTTCCTACGGAAAAAGTCATGAAGAAGCCTGCACGCACATGCAGAGAAATTCAAAGTTTGTTTGTGACGTAAAGTTACTTGCACTAAACCAGCGTGGTTTGCCAAGGCCTGTACTGCACATCCTAATTTAATGTAAGCTTCAGCCCCACGACGTAATAATATGAGCTGAAGATTAGATAACCATAGAATTTTCAGAACTGATCATGGTCCAAGAAAACAAGGTCTTACAATTAGACCACGTGACTGACACAAGCCTACGTCATTTTGCGGTGTTCCTCCTTGTCTATTACACGCATTCGACAAGAATGAATAGGCAAAATGACGTAGGGTCGTGTCAGTTACGTGTTTTAACTGTAAGACCTTGTTTTCTTGGACCATGGAACTGATGTAAGTTATTGTTTAATATACAGGTATTATTATCCATCGCTTCACGCACAACCCTATTCCAAGTCAAGGCGAATGTGTCTAAGGCGTTATAGCTTCGCTATTTTTATTTTATTTTTACGACGGAGCCTGTGCAAATGTAGGTTTTTACGCACCCCCCGAAGCGAGGCGAAGAGTGGCAAATATTTTTGTTTTTACAAAGATATTGCGACAGATAACCGCGGAGAATATGAGATGTTGACGCCTTTCTATTTAATTTGGTATAAGAAATATCTCCAGTAAAAGTATCATACCCGTTATTTTCATTTATGTGAATATTATGTTAACATTATAATAATTTCAGCTCGTAGACATACATTGGTAGATAAGGCATCTAAAAACATAATTAATTCATACTTATACAGGTATGTACTGTGAAAAGCACATGCCAAGGACTAGGTAAAAAATAAATCACTTTTGATTAGTATTACAACCGCTAGATGCGGGCAGCGCAGGAATGATCGTGAAGATCTTTGGGGGACGCATTTGCCCAGCAATCCACGACGATCGGTCCTGCGCTGCCCGCATTCAGCGCCTTTAAATACCGCAATAAAAAACATACGGTCATAGAAAAAAGTGTAAACAAGCTTGTATTTCATTGAAAATTATTGAAAGTACCTATGCTTATTACGCATTAACTTTTAAACGTATAGCGCTTGGCTCAACCAGCCGATCGACGGCTTAATCTCATGAATTTATAACAAGGATACAACAATTAACAAAATTAACGGCCATATAAAATAAAAGCCATTCAGAAAGTAATGGCTCGTTGAACACACAATGTATCGCCCACATGATTTTTATTAATGAATTTTTAATAAATTAATTTATGAACTCATTAAAAGGTAATTAGTAGTCATTGGTGTGGACTTATTAGCATACATATAAATAAATTATTTTCGATAATTGTAAGTGTTATTGGCGTGGAATTATTATTTGGAATATTTAATTATTGCAAATTATTTTGATTTCGTTTCGTTCATTCAAGCGATCGGTAACGAGCGGGTGACAGGATAACAATATTTAACAATCACTGGCATATTCAGAGTCCATCTTTGTTTTCGAGTGGAATGCTATGCGTACGGCTGCAAACGTGTTATTTTTGTTACTTTTCCCATAAGGCCATGGTTTAAATACTCGGGCTAATTAGTGATGTCATACAGCCCTTGGTTAACAATCTACTATTAAATTTGAATTAAAACAAGGTCTAACACTCCGACCACGTGACTGACACAAGCCTACGTCATTTTGCGCTGTTCATCCTTGTCTATTACACGCATTCGACAAGGATGAACAGGCAAAATGATGTAGAAATGACGCAGGCTTGTGTCAGTCACGCGGTCGGAGTGTTAGACCTTGTTTTCTTAGACCATGCATAAGGCATTAATTTTGCCTCAATACTAAACTATATCTCTAGACTCCATCTAGTTTTTTAGAGTAATAAAACTATGTCTTATATTTAAATCGCATGTGTCCGACAACATTACGTACCTATACCTATATTCCGTAAGGAGTTTGGAAGTTAAAGCCTGTTAAAAATCTACGTATTTTTTAATGTTATTTGTCGAGTTATTTTAGAACTATTTCACATGAAAACCAATAATATTTAGATAACATTCTAATATTAAATTCAAATTCTCCTTTGAAAGTCTCAACAACTAGAAGCTTCTCTCCCTCAAGTCGATCGAAAGCAAACATGGATGTATTCGTTGCCCTAAAAAAGCAAACTCGCTCGATATTCATTGAACATCTTTAGAAAAATAAGTAGTACATTGATAGTTTAAGCTGCTAGACATATTTAGTTTATTATACTGAATCAGCGATGCATTATAAATATTTTATGAAGTAGATTAAAAATAATACAATTGAATAAATACATTATAAAAAATTTGTTCTGATACATTACAAACTGATAAAATGTATCTTCATTTAATTTACAATGCCAGCCAGAAGATAATGTTCTTCATTCAATATTTACTTTCATCATTTTACAATATTATATGATTAGAATTATTACAGTAAGTACTTTGAAAATAAATGTAGATAACATTTTATAAAGTTCAGGGAATATTGCGCTTAATACGAGTACCTACTCTGATATTAGCTGAGTTTACTATAATACCTTTTCTTTCTGAAACCTTTGTGATTTGTTAAATTCTGAATTAACTATTTATGTTAACAAAATTAAATTTTATTTTTGGAATATCTATTAAACTTTACTATTTATTATACTATATATTATACTATATATTTTTGGAATATCTATTAAACTCTATTAGACATAAATATAAAAAAATATATCCTATTAAGACTAGTACCTATTACTAAACCCTAGGTTTAACCAATTTAACTAAATCCATTGCTTAGCTCTTAGTCAAAGATTTCAAATACATTGTGATTTCAAAGAATTTATATTTTAACTTTAGGATATTAACATCATTTAGTTATAGTAGATAAGTTAATATTGCCTGTATCAGTGAGGTATGCAAAGTTTTTTTGAATTATACCTACTACGTACAAATTCTACGTTATTTTTATTTACACGAATTCAAGAATATAATTTTATTGTTTTAATATTTGATTTAGATGAGATGTTTTTTTTTGTAGACATCATGTCCTTGATATTTTTAGCATTGCACCCCCATTGTATCATATCAAGTACCTACATTATTTTAATATTATTTGCTGTTTAGTTTCATCATACGCTAATAAATTGGATATTTTAAGATTGTTACAAATAATACTATATAAAACTTTTTTTTGTTTACAGGTAATCATCCCGAACTTTGACAACATTTTGAATAGTTATAGAGTGGTAAGAAATATAAAAATACTTTTAGTGGTTTATTTACAACTTAGAAGTCCTATTTATCTGTATAATACCCAATCATATTTATCAGAATGTAAACTGATTCGGTTTTTTGTACACTTTGACAATCAAATTTCTAAGCATTTTTTTCCCCCAATTCCAAGTTGCCAATCCATTACTTGATATTCGAAAACGCGTTTCCAGTGCAGAGAATCCACAAAACATCCACATGTGGGGGTGAGTGGGCCTCATACAAATTCACAACATGCTCGCATGTGAGGGTAGGCCGGGGTAAGTAGGCTTCGTACAAATTTTTCAGCTCGCGCTATCCCTGTGCGCGTCGACACTCATTTGCTAAAAACTCCCGCCGCCGCGCCTGTAGGCTTGTGAGCAGAGCTGGCAATGTCAGGATGTGACATAATATTATCTATACTATAATAAAAGTGAAGAAACGGCCTGTCTGTACATTGATTTGTCTAACAAAAAAAACAATTGTAGGTGATAAAGGGAGTGTAGCTGACCACAAAACATTTTTTTTTTAAAAGATGTCCGATGTCTGTCTGTCCATTAGACACGCTAGTCTCTGGAACTACTGGATGGATTTTAATGAAACTTTGCAAGCAAACTTTATAGCTTATACCTACATCAGAATAATACATAGGCTACTTTTTACCGCGGGAAAATACTTCTTTCCCACGGGAAAACCTGTCAACGCGGGCAGAGCCGCGGGCGGAAAGCTAGTTAAATATATATATATATACACGCCATACTAATATTACATTCATGCTGAAAGGAGTTTTTATTTATTACTTTTTAATAGAGATATTTTAGGGTACACTTTGATTGCTCTATACTTAATCAATTTATGAACTCATTAGAATCATGGAATATGGATTTTTTTGCGGCATGCCTACTCGCACTTTAGTTGTTGAATGTAAATTTTTATGTCTATAAAATAGATATGATTAAAATTTTCATAAAAATTAAAACCGCTATCCCGTATTTACTATGATACTACTTCATCTAAAGATAAGTAAAACTGATGCTAAGCAATGAATAGATGTTCAGTTGCAAAACTTGCAAACATGTTTATCCTTTGGGCCCCCTCTATTTATAATTCCTTCCAAACTCTACGCGCCTTCGACGTGATGAATGCACCAAGTTTGTCGACGTCAAGGCACTACGCGGCAAAAAATTCGCTCCGCCACCGTAACGGAAACGACCTGCGCCCTTCGCTCTGATTGGCAGCCGGCAGCGTTCGAAAATCGAACACGGGTTTGAAAACCCAAACGGCTGTTTGACACTAATGAATTTTTCTTTTAGGCAGCCAGTAGGTACTTTACGTTAAATACTTGAGCGTCTACCATTTTAAAAACGGAATGTGAAAAATTCATTGTAATGTCGTTTTTCAACGGTTTTAATTTTTCAGTTGCCAGTACGATAATCATAAACCATATGGTTGACGATTATTAAATAATATTAACTATTCTGATTTGTCCTTCATTATTTCATGAATAATGAACATGAGACAAATATGATTCTATTTTTGGTAGGGTTATTTAGAAACCCATGACCCAGTTAAGTCGCCCGTTGTATGACATAGTGACTTAGATTTGTGTCATCGTTGCGCGTCGTCGGTTACATTATTTATGACCCTGAGAGTAAGAAAGGTTATTGTTATTTATTATGTTATGGGACTTTGAATAGTCATTTTGTCAATAAACGAATTTAAATGTTTATGAATTAATAAAATATCTATACGACTTCTACTAATTTATTTAGATACTAGCTGTCTGCCTGCGGCTGCGCCTGCGTTGTTTTCCGACTTTTTCGTAGTAATTTTTAACCATCCCACGGGAGCTCTTTAACTTCCGGGGATTAAAAGTAAGTGTCCAAGATGTTGACCATCATGCAAAATTTCATTCAAATCGGTTCAATAGTTCCAGAGATTAGCCCGTACAAACAGAGAAACAAAAAAAAAAGAAAATTATCCGGATTCACTTCTTACATCCTCCTGACTCAGATTTCATCTTTTTTTCTATGTACAGACATTTGACCTCTACAGTTTTATTATATAGATAATACAGTTTATTTATGTTTAATGGACTTGTTCTTAGTCTCAATCTGGGTCCATACCATACAGTGGGTGAGATGACGACGCCGAGGTTGGAGTGCAAAATTCATATTTACTCTAGTTTTTTAAAAGAGCCGGATTATAGGCACTTGGGAATTCAGACGCTGCTGGCAGACCGTTTACCCCCTGGCCACAGCTTCGCGCGACGGCGGCGGCGGCGGCGGCCGCGGCTAGCTGTGAACGATTTCTATGAAATCGTATACAAATTGCCTAGTTTGTTTCCATCGCTCGCCGCCGGTCGCGGACGCCGCCGCCCCGTCGCGCGAAGCTGTGGCCAGGCCCTTATAGCCATAGCTGTGCCTTTCATCCAAGTTTTATCACTTGAATGAAAAGCAAAAAAAGAAAAACACGTCATCTTCCAAAGTCAAAGTCAAAATTTTTATTAGATATGATATTTTCTTATTCGAAGTAAGATTTTACAAATCACTTTTCGACGCCGAGGCGAGTTCACAATTCGGCTGTCTTCTGTAGAGAAGAACTCGCCAGAAGAAACTCCACAGGCGTTGCATCTTTTCAAAATATTTTTACAAAATTATAAATTATTATTTTATACTATTTTAAACAGTGCAAACGAAATATACAATTAGAGGAAAGCAACCAGTCAAAGTAGAAAAACTAACATAACATTTTCCAAACATAACATTTTCAGATTAAATACCGTTACCATAAAATAAGCGATTCATTTATTTTTAAATACACACCACGCACCCCTTCGAACCGCACATTGCAATATAAGTACCAATTTAAATATATTCCAATCGTAAAGTCCGAGTTTTACACCCGACCTCGCGCCGTCTCTGGCAATAAATAGCAATGCGACGATTTGGCGGCGTAAACGCAGATCCGCACTTAGGTAGGCTCAGAACACGGTTTTAACCGTTTATGATGGAGGCTTCATAGAGCAGGGAACGAGGGAGAAACGGGCCAGGTTTAGTTTTTCTACCTGGTACAATTCTTTAAAAATATTAATTTATGTGATACCAGTCCTTTTATTTACGAGATAAAACAAAAATACAGTACAATACAACAATACAAAATACTTTATTGACACCAAAAAAACACAAGGTATCAAATTGAAAATACATACAGGAGTCAAAAGGCGGCCTTATTGCTAAGGTACCAATCTCTACCAGGCAACCTTAGGTGTAAAATCAGTAGGTATGTGTTCACCGATTTTTTAACTAATATACTTTTTAAGTAATTATTATAATTATATAAATAGATGAAGAAAGTACCTATAATAAAGTGAAAACACAATGATATGTTTACATTCCCCTAAACATTTTTGTATAATATAGGGTAATCGTTCATAAACCGCTTCTTGCAATCCTACTATTTATGCATATCTTAGCAGATTTTCAAAGCCAGCATGGAAATTTAAGTGGACAAAATATCAGTTTTGGTGTTTCGGTACTTTAAACACGAATACGGCACGGAATGTGGCAGTCTCCCCATTTCTTTTCCATGTGGTTTAAACGCTTTATGACTGGCTCCTCAATTCTCAACACCCTTGAAGTACTGTACTATAAAGGCTCACATAATATCGGTAAACGTTTGACGTCCGATCTACTAGCAGTAAAACAGCCATTTTGTTCAAAACACTCGATTTGACAACGATTTTATTGTCCATTGCTGCTTAAACTCCTATTGGGAAATGCATGCTGCCCGGATTGCTTTCTTGTAGCTATCTATATTTTAAATACTTTTGCACAATAAAAGTGAACAATAAAACCGAGTATGGCTCATACCACACATATTTGTCGTTTCGAACTAGTATAAAAATCATTGAGTTTTCTTGTTATGTACTACTTTTAATTATATTTTCATGCAAGTAAAAATGAATTTAAATTGTTACTACTATAGAAATAGTGTATTGAATCGATTCATTAAGTCTTATTAAGTTAAATTGACGATAAAAATGCAAATTACAAAAAGAAAAAAAAACACTTATTCACAATTTGAACTCATTGTTTTATATAAATTTCAATCGAAAGAATAAGTAAAACATCCTTTTACAGATGGTACAGGTGTTCTGTGCTCTAATATCTTATTTTTAGACAGTACCTACTAAGCTAGTGTCTGTACGAACTACGTCCCCAGACTCCAAGAAGCCCTACGACCTTCGGAAAAACTTCCACGAACCTCACAAAAGTATTTGCAAAATGAGTCACGAATATCCCTGGGGATACGCGGGAGCTTTTATCGTATTTTTCCAGACGTCTAATAATCTAAGGCGTCTGGGAACTGGGAAATTAATTTGGGTCCCAATGCGAAGCCGCGGGAAGTACTGTAGCTGCCTACGCGCAGCGAACGCCTGGTAAATGCCAAAAGAAGCTTATCGGCTTTCATGTCGGAATCCAAACAAATATAACACGCCACTTCTTTATCTTGACTTTTACTTGCAACCAAAATAGTCATTTTGGTCAAACCCTTTTAAAGGGGAAATATTAAACCTTCACTCAAAAATGCTCACCAAAATAACTGGATTGTACACGTTAGGTTTTAGAGTGCAAACCATTTTTTTTATGTTCATTTTGGTATTTTATGATATCGATTTAAATACATGCCCTTTCAAAGTGCGACAATAGAAAAAAGAACTAAACTTCCAGAACAAAAGTTGTTCAGTTTCAAGAGCTGAGTTACCCGAAAGGTTATGCATTATTTTATTAACACGTTGTATATCTGTACCAATCTTCATCAAAACTTTTCACCCACTCTTCTATGTTTCTCGTGGGAGTAAAATATTTCCCGCAGTAAAAGATAGTCTTTATCCATCCCAAAGTCTATTCTATCTCTGTACCAAGTTTCATTATAACATTCCGTCCCACGGTTCCGCCCGCGCTAATATTTTTCCCGTGGGAATGAGGCATCTTCTAGCAGGAAAAAGTAGCCTATATGCTAAGGGGTGTTCATTCTATCTCCGTACCAAGTTTCATCAAAATCGGTTCAGTGATTTTAGCGTTAAAGTGTAACAATAACAGTCGAGACTGACAGAAAGAGTTATTTTTGTAGTCATTAATATTAGTAGGGCAGTAGTGATAGGGATATATAGGAATAAAAAACACAGCGTTTAACATAGCTGTTTGCCCACGCGGATGATTTTGTTGCCATATTCTTTAATAATGTAAGATATTCAATTTAATTTTAATAGATGTTACATAATCATCTTTCGTTTCTGTGTAAAAGCAGAACAAAGCAACCCATAAATACTTTCTATACATAAGTACTTTTATGTTGATGAAAATGCCTAATTAGCAAGCTATACAACAAGGTACAATACCTTATATACAAAATATCAAGCAATAAATACATTTTCATTCATAGCTTTTATTGCAATCTTAAAGCACCGTAGACACGAATGAAAGAACTTGCGTTATTCAATCCTCGAGAAAAGAGATACTCGGTTTATCCGCAAGAACCTGTGTATTTTTCATACAAATCTCTCTCACAAAAGTTGACGAAGAGCGGATCTTACCGTCCGCCTTTTCCTACTATCTGAATTGCAAATCACGATGCTATGACGGCGCCATACAAAACTAAAAGTGTCGGCAAACTTCGGATTAAACTTCCACCGCGCATCGCAGGTACAGAAACAAAAACCTCACTTACAATTATGATAATACCTTCGCATCTCACCGGATTGAATTCGCATGGACGCTATCCGTGGCTATGTCAACTAAGCTACCTTTCTCGATGAATTATGCAAGCGCCACGCCACTTACCTAGAATATTAACATATTTATTAATAAAATAAATATGAGACGTCCGCTCGCCGCGAGATCCAAGACTCGAATGAGTGATTCAGCGTATTCAAGCGTCTGTCTACCTGCAGTGTTGACATAGCCGGGAAACTTGGGAATGAGAGAGCTTATAGTGAATTGTTAACTGTAACGACGTAATGTATGGCATACATTATGTGAATTGAGTTAGGAGGGCGCGAACGACGATGTTCATTTCATTAATGTACAGAATTAAACACAAATATCTATGTGCAAGTGAAGCGTCGGGGGAGTGCGACAATTGTTTACCTTTATGCTGAGTAATTTTGATGACAAGCTGAACAATCTTTATTCTGCATTCGCGTCTTTGGAACACGTTTAAATTATGTTCAAATAACATCGCGGTTTGTGCAGAAATTAAATGCAATTAAAGATAGAGCATAGAGTGCCTGTAGCGAAATGAGGTTAGTCTATTATGTATTTGGTAGAGGGACCACGTGTCAATGTATTTCTGATTTTTTTAATAAAATTTATTTGTTTATTTATTGGATAGGTACGACGATTTTGTGAAGGGCATTGTATCTGCACACTGCTGCATAGAAATTCAAAGGTTGCAAAGTATAAAGTCGATAATACCTAGTCAATAAGCTCGAAGAATCAAACAAATATATCAATTTCAATCATAAACATTTCTTACAAAAAGGAAAGTTTCCCTTTTGATTAACTTGCCTGTAAAGTATGAAAACACTTCGACGATTCCCTACGAACATTCACCCCCAAAGAGCAGGTAAAAAATCGCCATATTTTTATGCGGACATTAATCAAAGATCCCCCAAGATCTGCAGGTCATAAAACTCATAAAAAACTCTGCCCTGGAGACGCAGTGCATAGCACTCGTAAATTTATATCGCCAAATTAAATACGTGGACTGCAGGTGAATTCGGCAGGTTAGGAGTTTGAGAATTGACCCCTCGGGACGATCGGACGTGGTGTTGGTTGACGGAACGAAGTTTTTTTCTACGCAGTCGTGTGCGGGAAATACTACAAAGTTCTAAGTTCTAAGTATTCCTTTAGGATATTTACATCACTTAGTTAAGTCAGTCACATATTTTTTTGAGGCTACATTTTACAATACGTACTTTAAAATACGTACTCAGCGAAATTATTGTGAAAAATCTTTGAGTATTAATAGTGACTATATGCAATTTAGTAAGCAACGATAATCAACGTTTAAAATTTTATAAGTATATTTGATCCATCGAAAGACCATAATAGATATTCATAAGTTTTGAAGTGATAGCAACCTAGATTGTTACTACCTCTTTCATTAACCCTAAATGGTTAAACTATAAGAAAAACTAGCCGGAAATCAAATCATAATATGACAGTTACACAAATAGCATAACTATCCAACATACTACTTGATCGCAAGTTAGTTCCAATTTGAACAACGGTTAGTAATCATGCGACCGGAAGGCAAATTGAATGGTGCGTTTTATAAATTGTTCTAATAAAGAAGTTATTACGGATAGCAAGTAATACGTCGTCGGTTCCAGATCACTTAACAAATAACCTAGTAATGCTGGGTTAGACACTTATACTTTGTTTTAAATTAAACCGAATGATAAATGCCGTACAATAAAAATACGTGCATTTTTTTTTCTCATGTTGTCGGCTCCATTGACTTCTCTTTTTAACCCCCGACGAATAAGAGGGGTGTCATAAGTTTGACGTGTGTGTCTGTCTGTCTGTCTGTGGCATCGTAGCTCCTAATCGGATGCGCCGATTTTGATGTAGGTTTTTTTTGTTTGCAAGATGTAACAATCGAGAGTGTTCTTATCTTAGCGATGATCCAAGAAAATATCTTCAGTCATTTGAAGATTATCAGCTCTTTTCTAGTAGTTGAAAGGATCTAGCAACCGTTTTGTGGCGGGGGTCTTTTAAACTTTTAATTTAATGTTTTTTAAAGTGCGATCATATTTTCTCGAGATGTAGTTTTTCACAGTAAGGGCGTCGAATAACGTACACCTACTATATAAATTCGAAAATCAAAAGTGCTCGAACTTGCGTGTGCCGAATATTGAGAGATAACACAACGTTCGTAACCAATTCGCACCCGACGTTTAACTACGACAACCTTTAGCAAAATATGATTTTTCGTACGATCTTGCAAAAGCGAGTCGCAAAATGTCCTATAAACAACGTACCAGTGTAGTCATTCTTGTATGCTCTGCGGTCCATGGTCCATCAATACTCAGATAAGCACAGACAGAGCTACTACGACGAGAGAGTCAAAGTTTAAACCGAATATTTGTTCCAGAACATTCCTTTTCCGTAACCGAAATTTGAACGTCACAGTGCGTTCAGGAACTCCCACAGACATAGCGAAACAGCCGCGGCAAGTTTCAGGGCGCGTTCTGAATTATGCATGCATACCCAGCACATTAGACCGATACGGCCGCGGCGTAGATTAAATATGGACACCCTGTTTAGTCATTCAGTCGTGCTTACTGCTAGCTAGGTGAGAATGTACAGCGTGTTCCGAACACGCGTGCTATTTGATTGATGACTCATTATTGAATGGGATGATAATGGCATCACATGGGTTATTCAAATGATGATAAAGAGGGTAAAAAGGCAACATTAGAGGTTCATCTATAAATATGGAACTGTGGAATTCAGCATACTAATTACAAGGTGGCCGGTTACGTGACTTAAGTTTATATGAAAAGTTGAGATTTCAACCTAGATATATAATTTTTAGGAAAAGTTGTTCAGTTTCATGAGTAATACCACTACGTTGCGGATAAACAATGTAGGTATTTAATGTATTTGATGTTAAAAATCACACTTACAAATATAGTTGAAGTATGCTTTATTTATTGTGGATTTTTTCTGAAAATCTCATGTGCACGCAAATTTGAATTAGTCTTAAAACCAAATTCACTGAGACTGACAAATCTAATCGCTCAGCTCGTCAACACCCTCCAAATTAAAGTTCGTCCGTTTCGAAGTCATCAGCGCCAATACTGTAAAAGCGGGGCGGCCATCTTTGTTTAATTGATCAAATTAAACTAGCAAAGCAAACAGTCTAAGACTGAACTAGTTGGATGACGTGGCGATCGTTTAGTGGAACGGAAAACGGCACATCCGTGTTTGTCGTAGTTCGGAACGACGACGTCTCCTTTCTTGTAAGAATCGTTCTTTATCAGTGCAAGCAGGCAGGTATTATGACAGGTATTAGTTATCGTGTTAAATTCGAATTTGACCTACCTCACAATTCCTGGCGTCCGAATTATTATTATTAGTATTAGACCACCTTAGATGTCTGACATGGTTCGTATTACGATTTCACCCGTAGATAGTAAATAGTAGCCAATACACTCGGCTAACATATAGTCACTTTTATTTATTTATTTATTTTAAACAAAATTTATAGTATGACAGCAACTTACATTACTAAAGCACTTTTATGTGTCGTAAATTAAATATAAATATTTTTAACATTATTAAATATTTTTTACACCTTATTACTAAAACATTTAAAAAATAAAATGAATACGGAGTTATTATTGTATTCCTTGGTTTTCAATAAATTGATAGCGCATGTTGATTGATTAATTTAATAGAAAAAAACATGTTCAAAGAGCAAGTTCAAAGAGGCAAAGAGAAAATCAATCATAAACACTGCAATGATCTATAGAGCTATATAGATCATTGCAATGTTTAGATTTTGTCTTTTAATTTTTTGTATTGTGATTTAATCTTTATTTAATTTAAATTTTTGCATGCCATCTGTGGTCAAACATGCAGATCTAAAAATTGTATAATAGGTACCTAGGTACTCGTACTATGTTTGAACAAATACATTATTCTATTCTGTTCTTCTATTCTCAATCAAATGTAGACGTCCTAATAGTCCGTCCTATAACTTTATAACCTAATTTTATCAAAAGACTTTAAAATGATCTCATGAAAATGTATGTATACCTATACGGAATTTATTATGTTTTGAAATTAACAAAAAACTAAAATATTCAAATCCAATAAAACTTTTAAAACACGAGTAGCATTAATATTCATTTTTTTTTCTATTCTTTCACAGTTTTCGGGTCAGGTTCCAATTTATAGTAAAATTACTTAAACTTTTCTTTTTTATTACATTCGGAAAACTTTCTCAATTTGATTTTTATTTACCGAATAGCTTTATCGTGACTCAACATAATTTTAACGTTAGTATTTTTTTTTATTTCTGTCAATATTTTCGTAGGCAATTTATTATTTAATCAAAGCTTTGTAAAATTAAAAAAGTCGACTTTATTGTCATTATTCTATCGCACTTTTATGAAAAAAGAACTTTGATGTTATGCTGTAAAAGGTAACCATTTTCTGAATTTACTTTTCATTTTCTTTTTTTTTATTGACCTATGCTTGAGTCGAAAAAGTAAGACGAATCAAGCTTCACCGTACTTTGATCTACTTTGATCTATCGACTTAAATAATAAATTGAATCAGGACTTTATATTTTTATTCACTATATAATTTTACATTGCATACAATTTCAGTCTGGCGCATAATTTTAAATTTTGGGAAGCATTTTCAGACTTTTTTGGCTAAAATAATTATGAACTGTCAAAGTAAAAAGTTTGTTTCCTTTTTACAGGTAAGTTTCATCACTGTCAGTCCAGTAGAACCCTGCATTAACGACACAGCAAGAGCTACAAAGGTAACCACAAATCTTTATAATACATCTATGTAATATAATGTATATAATTTATAATAAAACTGTATAGGTCGAAAATCTGTACATAGAAAAAAATGCTAAACACCGAGTCAGGGCGATGTAAAAAGTGATATAGAATATATCCAGATTTTTTTAAATTTTTCTTTCTCTGATTGTCTTTTTATTTGTTTGTCAGTTTGTACGGGCTAATCTCCGAAACTGTTGGACCGATTTAAATTAAATTTTGCATGGTGGTACCTTATCCCCAGTCAACATCTTAGATACTTTTAATCCCGGAAAATTAAAAGGTTTCGGTGGGATGGTTAAAAAACTATAGTAATTCAATACGGCTCAGCACATTTTACGGGCTTATCTCCGAAACTGTTAGACCGATTTGAATGTTTAGCGTGGTGGAACCTTATATCCCCGGTTCAACATCATGGAAAATTTTAATCGCGGAAAAATAATGAACTCCCGTGGTTTAGATAAAAATTACTGTCGAAAAACAACGCGGGCGTAGCCGTGGGCAGACAGCTAGTAAATACAATACTTAATATCAAAATTTACTTAGACCACAGTAACGAAATGGCCAATAATTAGACTAATGAATCGTCAATTTATGCAATTATCAGTTAATGGATTGAACTAGATGATCTTAATTAACAGAATAATTATATTAACAAACTATGGGTCTATAAGAATTAAAAAATACTCTTCATTTCCCCGAATCCTATCTTTTTAAGCGAATATTTTTACTCTTTTTTCATAGCATTAATCTTCCCATTCTGTCTGTGACAATGATAAGTCTTATGATAAAAAAAAACATTGCTTCATATTACTGTTAGTGTTTAATACAGTAAATGATATTTATTTACTAAAATATTATCAAGATAGGCAATGTTTCACATTTGTGCTAACCCATATTATGAAAACAAGTATTTTTTTAAATAAAGTTGATAAATCCATTAAGCCCACAACCTACGTAACTCTAATAAAATATGTTAACCGATCTTCAAAACATATTATTAATATAAATCTCGACATATTATAGGTGCCGTACGTTGATGCAGTATAGCTGGGCATATTAATACATATATAATATAGCTACGTGTATATTGGGCTTCATTATTTTTTGTCCACAAATTCTAAAATAGAACAAAAATCATAGAGTATGAAAGCTTTAATAAAATATGGCGGACAAAATGTCATGAAGAACGGTCGCTGCCTGCCGTATCGGGCATTACGGATTCCATAAACAGTGTTCGAGGCGCGAGGCTACAAATGTCCGCTATCCTTATATACGATTCAACCTAAAAAACAATACCTAGTAATTCATTGTACAAAATTAAACTTATCGAGGATAATAAAAGGAGGTGGTAAGTAAACTTTGTTTTGAAACATGTTACAATAATATTTGAAAACTAAAATTGCACATTTTGGCGCTCGTTTTCTTAGTTTTACTAATTTTTCCCATCGTCTGTATGGTTTTTGATAGACAGTTCAAAAAACCTGAGATTCATTTTTTACCTACGCTCGCATCAAATATTCTTTTTTATTTTTTCCTATTTTTAAATAAAAATAGACAAAATTAAAAATAGAATCAAAACGTCCTTCAGCATTGCCCCTGTTTCTCTTAGTTCTGAGTTAAAGTTCTATTTGTCTATGGTTGAAAGTTTAACTGCAGGAATCAGAACCACGTTCGTGGCTAGAAATATAGCTGCAGGTAAATAGAAGGAGCGCGCGATACTCCCTCGCCTACTCAATAATGCAAGTGCAGATCGATGGAGTTACAATGGTACCACTATTCAATAACTAGACCGCTTGTTTACTACATATTGTGTTCGATAGCTATTAGTTAATTCATTCATCATCTCAGACGAAAGACGTCCACTGCTGGACAAAGGCCTCCCCCAAGGATCTCCACAATGATCGGTCCTGCGCTGCCCGCATCCAGCGGCTTCCCGCGACCCTCACCAAATCGTCGGTCCACCTCGTGGGGGGCCTGCCCACACTACGTCTTCCGGCGCGCGGTCGCCATTCAAGAACCTTTCTGCCCCAACGGCCGTCGGTTCTACGCGCAATGTTCCCAGCCCATTGCCACTTAAGTTTAGCGATTCTTCGGGCTATGTCGGTGACTCTGGTTCGCCTGCGGATCTCATCATTCCTGATTCGATCATGCAAGGAAACTCCAAGCATAGCCCTCTCCATCGCTCTTTGGGTGACTTTGAGCCTTCTTATGAGGCCCATCGTTAGCGACCACGTCTCAGATCCGTAAGTCATACGTGAGTTAATGCATTCATTCATTTATTTTTGGTATGTTTGTTATATTATACTAGCTTTCTGCCGCGGCTCCGCCCGCGTTAACAGTTTTTCCCGTGGGAATGAGGTATTTTTCCGCGGTAAAGGTAGCCTATGTTACTCAGGGTGAATGTAGCTGGGTAATGGTAAAAGAAATTTTGAAGTGGTTGAGTACTTTTTGAGTTTATTTATTTCAAACATACAAACACACTAACACACACACACACACACATACAAAAAATCTTTCCTCTTTATAATATTAGTATGACAAGTATTGATAAACTAGAAAAATATACCTTCGCATTGTCAACATATTAACAGCAAGTAATTAATTTAAATTAAATTATACCCGAGTTAAAACTAACTACCGTCGAAATTACTTTTCCTTGAGAGTTTGTAACTCAATCAATGATTTGTCAACACGACATAATAATTTTCATCTTTTCTGTTCAAAACCTTCCTTCCATATCCATATCTATCTGCGAACACATATAAGTAGCTCCATTGATAATATTTTTTATAATAAATGCTATTGTATTTAATTGTAGGTGTACCAAATAAAAAAATAAGTAATTTTTAATATACCGGTACTAGTTTTCGGTAATAAACCATGCATTGTTTTCCCATTATTCCAAACATTCGGGATTCAACATCAGTTTAAAATTACATAACTCCGATAGTTAAATTAAGTACCTTGGTAGTAGTGGTTACTTTAAAAGGGATAATTAACTGTCATTAACGTACAATATGTTATATTAAATTCCATTTTAAAATCCAATTAACTCAGACCTCATGTTACTAGTTTACTTTAATTAATTTAAATAAGTACATAATTTATAAGATACTTAATTTTGCTACTATTGCAGGATTGCATCTAGCACATAACGTTTCAAACTTTATTACCTACGTCATTTTAAATTCATTCTATGCATAAATAGCGAAAAAAAAAAACTATTTGTTGTAAAACTTAGCTTAATTTTTGTACTCTAAAAGCAAAATATACTTTAATTTAAATTAACTTGTAATTTAAACCTATATTACTCAAAACATACTTAGTTTATGTAAGCACTCTGTCATATTTTTGTGTCCCTTTGTTTTTTATATTCGCTGTTCTGCGTTTTATATTAAGTTTATAACTGAAATAAATTTTCTTCTTTCATTCTTTTCCACCCTTTTATGTTCAAACCATACACAGATTAATTAATAATTATATGGTTCAAATTGTTTGACATCTTTGCGATTCTGATCCTTAATCTAGTTGAATCTGGTTTTTAGCGTAGGTCCTACGTTGATCTCTGATCAAAAATTTCAATGTGATGTTTATATACCTAAATAAAAAAATATATTGGTCTGAAAAATCTATATAATTTATAGTCCTGTCCAAAATAATAACAGTCTAGTTGTAGTAATACATACCTATATGTGCCATTATGTGCAGAATATTTTGCTACACATATCATGCATTTTCATGCGATAATATTAGTTGTATAATATTTTTATTCAAATATTGTCAACTGTAAATTGTAATTGAATTTACTTTCATTCGAACAATAATTCCGCTCGTTGTATTTGACGAACAAATATTTAGTTCCACGCGCCGGCTCCTCAAACAAAAGGTATCTCTTTGAATTCAATTGGAGCGTAAATTATAACATCAAATAGAAACGTGAATGTCAATCCATATCATTACATTACTCTACCATTGTTAATTTTGCATATTTTTATGTAGGTATGGTACCTAACCTACCCTGAAGAACTTTATCAAGGGACGTTGATGTTGTACGGTCAGGTGCAGGGTAAGCTGAACACGTCTACTGCTATTATGTTCCTTATTCAGTGGACATCAGAATAGTATAAAGTGATATAGTTCTTATATTGAGATCTAATCACCCGTCTGCGCCACTCGCAGACGTCCCCCATATGCAAATTAGTGTGCTCTTGACTGTACATGGCAACTAAATTAGAGGTATGTAAACAACCCAGATCAGGAGACCTGTATTACCAACAACAGCAATGCCTGCAATGGACTGCTAACTGTGCTTTCTTTCTATCTATACTAATATTTGCATTGAATAGGCTCCGAAAATACTGAACCGATTTTAATAAAACTTGGTATAAAAATAGAATAGACCTTGTGAAATAACATAGGCTACTTATTACCGCGGGAAAATTCCTTGTTCGCACGGGAAAATTTGCTAACATGGGCGGAGCTGCGAAGCGGAAAGCTAGTATTTTATAAAGTGGGGTGAAACTGTTTTTATTACGAAGGCACGCGTTTTAATAATAATAATAATAATAATAATAATTTATTTCAAAAAACATAGTTTACAAAATGATACTTAAGGACTAAACATAACAATTGGACTAAAATAAATTACGTGCCCAAGCTAGGGTAAATCCCTGTGTTATGGGCAAAATAAAGGACATAATAAAGCAAAACTAAATAATAATTAATGATAAACAAGCAAATTTAAAAAAATCAATAAAATTAATAAAAACAAAGTATATCTTATAAAGTAATATTACTGAAACCAATGTGTCTCTGTGGGATACCTTCGTAAGGATTTCCATTACTCGCACGTGGAGAAGCAAGCACATTTATACAAGCCATCATAACCCAAACTAAGCAGAGCCTGTACTATGGGTATTAGACAGCCGATATGCATGGCTCACATAACACATACAAATAATAAATATCCAAACACAAGTCGAAACCGAGACCTTACGCTTCGAAGGTAAGCGTACTTTACAACTAGGCCAGGGAGATGTCGTCGGGGCAAAAATATGTTTACTCATCAGATTTACAAAATTGCTTTTTGAACATAATCGAACGAAGCATGTGATACAAAAATGTCCGCGTCTGCAGAATTGAAAACAGTCAACGAGACAAATTCCATGTGCGTCGAATCGAACTAGGAAGTGCACGACCTAAGTAAGGTTAGTAGGGCAATTAAACTTAGGCTCCAACTGGGTCAGGGTAATTAGTAATTATTGTAGGTACATATTTCTTATTAGTAAAATTAAATACGTTAAACTAGTATAGAAAAAACACTAAAGTTATACATATTAAAACGACTGAAATATTACCTAGATGGCTTTATTAGGCGCCTTCATAATCAATAGAGTTCATAAATCTTTTTTCTGCCATAACTCTAGCCGGACACTCGGCATGGCCAGTTTGATGATCGAAGGGCTTTTTGTAGTGCATACATGTGGCACATTTCGGCAGCTCGGCTTTTTTAGTGCACTCTTTTATCGAGTGTCCCAGATCGCCACAATGACCGCAGGTGCTGGTATCCTGCCGGCAGAACTTGGCCGCATGGCCATACTGCTGGCACTTGTAGCACCGCGTGACCAACGTGAAGTCTCGGACGGGGCACGATGACCAGTTTATGAAAACCCTTTCATTAGTCATAAGGGCCTTTCGTATTTGTGCTGATACTTCCAATACGTAGTTGCAGGTCGCGGAGTCCTTTTTCCCTGACTTGTGGCTAAGCTTAGTGCAAGATAAAAAGTTCTCAAAGGTCACATCTTTCATCCGGTCGGCTAGGTTCTGATGGTATAAACAGTTATACACGTCCACTTCTTGCATGGCTGTAGGCACTCCGATAATGACTATCCTAGGTTTTCTTCGAGGGGTGTCGTCCACAGTAAAGCCCGAAGAAGCGAGTTGTTCTGATTGCTTAAGTTTCTGGATGTCGTCTTTGCAATCAGTGCTGATAATAACACCGCCATTTTTCGCCTTACGTAAACCTCTGACATGCAATTTCATTACTTCAGGTTTTATTATTTTTTGCACTAAAGATTTAGTCTCCTCACTGGACTTCAGCTTATCTGTGGGATATATTGCGATAGAGCTAATTTTATTTCGTTGGACAAAATCGTTGTTGCCTTTTTTGACCATGTCAGCAAAGGAGAATGATCCGGATACAGGTTTTGAGGTCTCTTCAATTTTTTCTTTGAGGGCAGTAAGTTGCTGTGAGAGGTCTAGTTTTTCTTTGAGCGCCTGCAGGGAGTAGTGCATTTGAACAGCCTTCTGTTTAAGCGCTTGGTACTGAATCGCCATCTCGGAAGTGCCATGACCCACTTTACGACACATGTTATTAATCCGTAATTTCTGGTCGGAATTCAATTTTCCTTCACTGGCGATGCCGCATACCTCATTCAGGCAGTGCTGTATGGTCTTCATCCAGGCCTGGAGCTCAGACGTGGACGCCACTTCGGGGGCATCGTCTTCCTCTTGCGGGGGCGCGGGCGGCGGGGAGGACTTGGGCGCAGGCGTCGGAGGCGGGCTGCGGCGCGTTAGCCCACTACGATTGAAGGGACTTCCATCCATTTTTGTTTAAAATAAGTTTCAAATACACACACTTGTCATTATTACACACTGAACAATAGGTGACACAGATAATTCGTTTCCGCTTTGTTAGACTAGGTCACCATTTAGCAGAAAATTATTATTTATTAAAATAAAAACACGTCCGATCTCATCGGTGAGCAAAGAATGAACTATTGTTTAAGTTTAGTTGTCATAATTTCAAATCGAATGTAATATCAAATTTTAATACTCTTAATCGATAATTGTTATATTAACTTTACTGTTAAAAAGGTAGACAAACAAAGAAAGTTGACAAAGGGTACGCAGATTGTCTTGAATGCGTCCAATATTTCTTTTTTTCCTTAAATTTCAAAGAATACTCACGCCGTCATAGATACTATATCACTCAGTTTACACTGGTTTCATATTCTATAATTATACCCGGTCAATAAATCCAACCAGGAGCAATTAGTGGCTGGTCTATTGTCCAATCTGACTTATTAGTCCGACGGCCGAAGCAAGGTAATTGCCATTATTGGCTAGGTATAGGCCGGGGCTACAAAGCCGTTTAAGACAATCAGCTCTTGTAAGCTGCACCTTGATTCTATTCCGATGATGCTGGCTTGTGCTGTGACCTCCGACCGAAGGCATAACTAGAGGGTTAATCAGTTTGAACGCTAAGCGATGGAACTCGTTCTAGTACCCTACGTTCTTTTCATGCTTTTCACGCTTTTGGCCAATTTAGTTTTAGAGACGAGAAACATCTGTCTAGCACTCCCACTGGTTTGGGTTGCATGTGATAACGTCCGACTTGAAATATTTAGTACAAAGAAAAATTACTTGAACGGGACTTCAGCACGAACAACAAAATTCTACTATAACATTATAAACGCGAATGTTTTAAGACTGTGTGGATGTTTGTTACTCTTTCACACAAAGACTACTAATTGGATTTTAATGAAATTTTAGAATAATAGCTTATACCTACTTCAGAATAACACAGGCTACCTTTTAATGCGGGAAAATCCTTAATTCCTACGGAAAAAACGAAAGCTAGTAAATTACTAATCTCTACTGCATTTCCTTTACGTTATTTAATAATATTCATTATATAATTCTGATATATTTATTATTTTTACGATCGTCGAAGGTTAAGTTTTTTTAAAAGAACTATACAGTTTTATAAAATCTTATTTCGTAGTTACTTATAATCTGATACCATTTTTATTGCCACCATCGATATATTAGTACCTAATAAGTACCTATATACAACTGTGATTGTATACTTATACATCTATGTGAGCCAAATAATTTTCTACACAACCGTCGTGTAAAAAATTGTACTAAGAATACTCGCATAGACGGTAAATTTCTCAGAAACCATATAAATTTCTTAGAAAACACATCGCTCGGTCACATTTAATATTGACGTAGCTCTAGGAAAAGGAAAGGCAACATAACTAGGTCACTTTACTTCAAAATTCGACTTCAGTTATATTAAAAAACAAGGCAGCCGAGGAAACTAAATGTGTCTCAATGAGAGTTAACTTTGAACTTATTTAGATGATCGTCGATAACACTGAATACTATACTATTACAGTACCCATTACTACTGGACTAAAGGCAGTAGCAGTGGACGTTTTTCGGCTGAGATAATGATGGTGATGAAAGGGAGATGCACCGTATTCAGTGATTGCATGACTGATCAAATCAAACGTAGCGAAGTTGTACTTAATCACAAGTAAACGTTTTTATCAATTTTTGTCATTTAATATCAAATTAAAAATTTAAATAACCACCGCCACAAAACCGTTACTTAGATCCTTCCAACAACTAAAAAAGAGCTAATAATCTTCAAATGTCTGAAGATATTTTCTTGGATCATAGCTAAGAAAGAACTAAGACCTTGCAAATAAAAAAATAACTACATCAAAATCGGCGCATCCGTTTAGGAGCTACGATACCACAAAGAGACACATGCCAAATTTATAACACCCCTCTCTTTCGTCGGGGGTTTAAAAGAATCCACGGCGGTGACAACACTGTAGCCCCCCAATTATAAGGTAGAGACGAACTTATCATAATATAACTGTACATCTTACCTTGTAAACAACTTAAATATTATGTGGTGTGGAAATAAATAAATAAAAAATAAATAAATAAATAACCCTGTCGACGCGACACAACATTGAAAACATGAAAAACAAACTTGCAAACAAATTCACCCTGATCGATTTATCGTCACCAAGCAAACTTTCTTAAAATAGCACTATGTAGTAAATAGGTATATGGAATTAGATCAAGCTGACTAATAATCTTATATTTTTTATATTAGTTACTTATTTGTCTTCTCTACACTCTGAAAAAAAAAAAAAAACATTGTAAATGCAACTACAGTCACAAATAGACATATTCACATGTAACTAGATACTCTAATCAAATTCTACCTCTACTTATATACGTATTCCTTATTCAAACGTTAACTCTCCGATTGAGAACCTCTATCCCTCCATATTAGCTAGGTGCTTGCATAGAGAGGGCAGAGGGTGCGCCGCCCCGTTCCTGGCACTGAAAAACGCTAGTAATAGCCTTTTGTTATTTAAAACTAGAAATTAAGAGGCTCAGACTGCGGCGGGTTTCGATTTGCCTTCGACGACTGGCTATTATTGGCATGTTTACCCTTATAAAGTGTAGCGAAATGTGTGGGTACTTACCACTGTCTGACAAAAAGAGAGGTAGAAAAATAGCAACACTGTAGTGTCGTCTAATTTTCACGATTTATTGGTTGGAAAAGGACGACACTAGTGTTGCTTCTTTTTAATTCTCAAAGTTTAAGGTATTTATTTTTAACTATAGGATATTTACATCACTTACCTTACGAGTAATTTAGTCAGTTACATATTTTTTTGTGCGGCGAGTTGAGAAATTTGACTGTCTTCTGTGTAGAAACTCCATTTCTACTCTTTTGGTCAGACTGTAGGAATGATTCGTTTAACAAAAGGATATCAAGATCATTTTTTTCTGTAGGAATATAGCTTTAGTCTTAAAATTAACCACTTGTTTGCAATTGATTGCGAAACTTGTTTTTGAGAGCCAAACGTATTTAAAATATTATGATGGATGTTATAGAGCTGCTACTACGACCTTTAAGCTCATGATGACCTCTAATTATTATGTTTTCTAACTGTTCGTTAAAATATTTAAAAATTCATCGCCTTTGCTGTGTAGGTGTGGTAAACATAATTATGAAAAATCTCAAAAAAGAAAGGTTTGTGGGCACATCATACATATCTCCGCTCATGAAAGCCCAACTGTTGGAACTCAACATGAATCTTGAAAATGGTTCCCTGTAAAAAGCTCCACCCACATTCAAAATATAAGTAAACCTGCAAAAAAAAGAATGTTGGCCTTTCCTGGCAGAAATTTTAATGAATTCGTTCACAAATTTTTTTCTCGTTCTTTGCTATATTAGGTAGAACAAAAACATATTTTTTATTTAATAAAGTCACATTAATTAAAATGGTTGCAACTACTTAGTGTGTAGGTTTAAAAGTAAACTTAGCTCACGAATCCTTATTACTCACCCTGGTGTCAAAATTATTGAGCGGTTTAAAGCGGGATAAAATTATATTTTAGTGGCTCAAGCTAACTCTCAATAAGGATAGACGAGTCAACTTCGCTGGCTAACCTTTGATTATAGCATCGGATTATATATAGTAATGATGGTCTTAAAACAGTACAATTAAAATATTTGATCACAACTGCATTGCCCACTAATATAAAGAAAATAGTAGGTGATATGGTCGGTACCAGTGGGGTGGGAAAGCCGCACTTAGATTTATTTATTCTGAAGTCGGTACGGTACGGCAAAACTCCAGATGCCTTATTCACTCATGCTAAAGGCGTTTTACAATGAAAAGGGTTTTATTACTATTGTTGAGTGAACACTCAACACGACCACTTTCGTGATAAACGCGCGTGAATATATTTACACCAAATAATTATGAGAACTCTTAATAATTTCCAACTAAAACATTTCGAACTAGAAACGTCAAGTTTGCCCGATTACGCTGCGCCATTACTTCAAGCTAACCATACAATCGTATGATGTATACGAAATAGGTACAGTGGATTATAGTAGTTTATGAGTACCTACTGTTAACACAGTGGAAATATTCTTTACCTAATGATACCAACACATATCTAAAACGATATTTCACAACAACGGCTATGGCAACCAAAATCAAAATTGATAATCAGAGACGGAGACCCTCAGGTGTCGTCTCCTTCACGATGTTTTTCAGTATCAACGCGCTAGGCCGAGGTCCGAGGAGGAGAAGTAATAATTGCTCCCTCGACCCGTCCCTAGACGCGTTGGTACATGCTTTTTTTTTGGGGTAGAGTCTTCCCTCCCCGCAAGTCCGGTGAAGCTTGATCCGTCGTACTTTTTCGACTCAAGCATAGGTCAATTAATAAAAGAATACTATGCTGAGATAGCAATCTCTTCCAGAAAACTGTTACAACGTTACACGTACCTATTAAACCTATATTTTTGCCTTTAGTTATACAAAGATGAGTACCTACTACAACTTGTAAAGCTTAGATGATTCTATGCTATAAAGGCTTTTGGCGAAAATCTAATAAGTATCAATATCTTGTAGCATGTCGTCAATGTAAAGAATGTCCGTTAAATAAACGCTGATGCGGCAAAAAGCGCGCTATCGCTTCCACACGTTAAAACCATTAATGAAAAGGATATTGACAGCGTTTTTTCCATTTATCTTTCGGCTCCCTTAATTTAACTTGGCCCCTCTGGAAATCTGCAAGTCAGAAGTATCTTGATACGCACGTCTTGCTGATGTGTTAATACAGATATTTCGAAGATATGTTTTCAAAATTTGTACCTATTCAAAAATAGTATTAAAATGTCTTTTCATCTGTCTTTCTATTTTCTGTTATTAATTAGAGGGGTACCTATGTAACTTAACAAGGATGGGACTTGGATTTATTAAAAATGTTCTTAGTTAAAGTTAAAAATAAGATTAAAGGTATACAAAGGTAGGTATTATCGCGCTAAGACCCGTAAACAATCGTATTAAAGGTATACAAGATGTCATTTAAATTACAATTTACAAGAAAGTAACGTTTATAATTTCGATAAAATCAAGTTAACTCTTTTTAAACCGGAATCATTCGGGTTGAACTATTTGTGTATTAAATTTAACGTTCGTTTCATAGAACCATTTGTAGTTCTATTTGATTTAGCTTTTGTAAACGCTTTTGTTATAAAACATACATTATTATATTGAAATTCGGAAAGCGTTTATTAAGTTATTTTAATTGAAAATTGTAATCTGTTTTCCCTTCCGAAATATCAGTCAAAATAATATTAATACACACCGAAACTTTTTAAAAATATGTACGAAATCCACAGTTTAAATTTTTCGGGTAATTCCTTTTGTCTCTACTTTATTTTATTTACTAGAATATTCGAAAAACGTACTTACTTAAAATTAATTTGTAAAGTATGACATGTGTATTGTTTTCTAAGAACAAATACTAATACGCATGATGTATATAAATATTATAATCAAAGATGTATTGATTAAATATTTTGATAAGGTACAGAAGGACAACTCTTTTTCGAATAACCTAGCTGGTGAGTACTTCTTTGAGCACCCTCAAAACGTGGTCACAAGGTCTTAATTCCTAAACTATCGACCATACAGTGTTGGAACTAAATATAGATGATTCCTCATTTAATTATGCGTACGATTTTAACATAAAACATATAAAATCGTGTACAATATTTTGAAAAATAATATTTCAACATCGAAAACGGGATCAAAATAGTGGTTCTTCGCAGGTCACACTTGGTTCGCGCTCAAGGTAATCCTTGATAAGTTTTGCATTTAATGCGTAATCGTATAATTTATTAAGTGGAATGAATAGTTTTTTAAATAGACACATATTTATAAAAGAATATTCATTTTATCTCTTTGTTTCGAAAAATTATATTATATAACATCTCTGTCACACGATTTCGCTGGTTTCGTGAGCGCTCAATGAAACTACACCTACCTTCCAAGAACGCAAACTTATCGCTGCAAATTTTAGCTTGCAGACACTTGGTTGTGATCCAGCATCAGTGGAGGACACCAGTGTACTCATACGCTTCAAAACTAAATAAATACGAGGTAAGTTATTCTTCGAATATTTTCAAGTTGGGCTGGTCATGTAACTTTCATGCGCATATGTAGAAAGATATATTATGTTATTATCAAAAAATTCTTTTTAAGAAAAAGAAGATAGATCGAGCGAGTTTATTGTCATGTACTTCATTTGTAAACTTACTTATTACTTTTATCATAATTCCCAAAAATGTGTTATTTTTGTAACTTTCGTGGCCCAATTTTCGTGGACATTTGACCATGAAAGTTACCTGATGCACCACGAAAGTTACAAATGTCCATTAAATACTCCTTATTTCTTGTGATGCAGTAATTGCATTTGCCCCTAATTATACCGAAAGCTAGAAATAAAATATTCTAGCACGTTTGATGTGTTTTTTTCTATATAATATGTAATTCTGTTTAAATGCTCTCTCGTAGCTAATTTCATAATTTAGTCAGCACAAAAGTCAGTTTTTTAATATTATTGAATGAGTAAAAACTTTCAAAGTCAACTTCAATAAGTTTTACTGTAAAATTTTGTTTTCAGATTACTTTCGAACGGAAACTATGCCATCACAGAGTTCAGAGGTGCGGCGGGAGAAGAAACATGCAATATCTCTGTTATTTGTTCATTGATTTACATTTAGTAAAAACTGTACACATTGTTTTTAGGGCTTTTTTAATTTACATCTATTTATATTAAGATTGCATTATAAAAAAAAATCGCCACGAAGGTTACGCGGAGAATGTTTTTTGAAGAACTACTCTGGTACAACCTGTCTTATCAACACACGGTGTTTCGTTAGCCGTTGGGAGTGGAACAGTGCATTTATCGTATTCATTGGGATTGAGTGTGGTCCCGGCGCGGCGCAGGAGGCACGTCCGCTCTGAACGAGCGTCAACAATTGAATGTGCATATCAATGCGGGCGTGAAGACAGGTGCGTTGGGGAGGGGGGCGTTTGAATAAATTCGGTGGCGGCTTGGAAGTGAGCGAGCCTTGAAGATGACTTCATATTTCTAAATTCTTAATGCATGACAAAATAATATAGTTGTATGCAGTTGTACGCATGGATGGGATGTTATAAAAATAAGTAGACTACTTACAACATTTTTGTTTTGTTGAGTTTCATAAAAGAGTATTTGCCAAGGTTAACGTAGGTAAGTAAGACAGATTGTTCTTAGAAATAAATATTGGCTGCCCCTGGCACAAATTACATAACACACTGAAGTGAGCCTTTTTTTTTGGCTGCTCTTTAAAAGAGTGATTTACCATTACCTACTATTACGTTATATTACGTACTACCTATTAAGGTAGCCGTTCGAACCGAGCGTCAGCGTCACTGACGCTGCGACACGAAAAAGGATAATGGACTCTAAAGTTATGTAATTAAGGTGGACTTTGGAGGCATGCGACAGTGACGCGGCGTTCCCGGTGTCTGTGTCGTCGCGACAACTCACTTTTGAGTAAATTCATTCTTAAATCCATTACCGTAAGTCCATTATTATTTTTCGTGGCACAGCCTCAGTGTCACTGACGCTCGGTTCGACCGGCTACCTTTAGTATTAGGTACAGGTGTGACACCCGCGGCTCGCCAGATATGGGCGAGCCAGCGAGCGCGCACAAGAAGTGAAAAACACGATGAAAAGTAGATGAAAACACAAAAGCACAGACGATAAATATGTATTGTATGTATATAGGTAAAGGTTGAAAACTGCTTGTCGACAAGGCTAGATTAAAAATGATTAGACGTTTACACAGAAATTTGGAACTCGGCCGGCATGGCCGAGGGGTAAGCGAAAAGTGACTAGAAAAATGGACGAAATGACGGATGACTGTTGACTGAATTCCAAAATTAAATATATTCGAATTTAGACGAGAATGGTAAATGAGGTGAGAATGAGGCAACGAGGTGGCATGGTAATGCACCACGTTACACAGGTACCGGCAAACAACCTGAATAAGATGTCACTTGGTAATACTGCGCGCGCACGAAATATTCATAGTAGAATGTATAATTTTCCCTTCTCACTCATAGTTTGATCAAGTTATTTATCGATATCTATACTTAACTAGTCCGTCCTATTTTCGTGGCCACAACCACATTCCGCGGTCTCGCATCGAGTAGGCCTGCACATTTCCATGTCAAACGCTCAGTGGCGCCGCCTCTGAATTTTTAACAATGCACTGTTCAACTTTTGTTCGTCCTACCCACTCGTACAAAGGCTACCTGATTCTTAGTTTTGCCTACTGTCAAACTTGTCATGTTTTCCTGTTACTGCAATGAACCTACATTTCTTGATAAGCTTGAACTACTATTCGATATTTTGTGGTTGAATGCACTCAGATAACTTAAAAATTAAACAAATTTTGTAAAGAAAAGGTCGATCACAACTAAAAAATCACCTTTTCATTTTTTTATTTTAATCGCCACATATATACCTATAAGTACACTCTTAAATCACTAAAAATATGGTATACTGGTATTTACATTGTTTTGCCTATATTGTATTACAGGCATTCTTATAAATTTACACGGTTAATAGTTCGAGTCATAGGTCATACCTTATTTGTATTCTAATATTATCTTTTTTTTAAGATAACTTATTAAGTACTTTTTTTCATAAATAAACCGACGTACAATTTGCAGCTAATCTAGTAAGTGCTTCTACTCGCGAGCGATATATTAAAATATGATTGCGTGGGGGAACGAAACGCAATCAGCATTCGATCGCGCTTTCAGAGAAGCTTATCCAGGCAGGGGTTGCGAACCTTTGGCTCGCCGTATTAGAATGTCTTTCAGGAAAATCCTTTGTTAAATCGAATCTATTTCGAGTGGAAATGCGTCGTGGATTTAGCATTTGCTTTGGTTTATTTTAGTCAAATATTTTCTGTGAAGTTCGTAAATTATTATTATTTTCTTCACAAATAATTTTCCTATTAAAAAAATTCATGTCATGGAAACATTTACTTCGAAATAAAGATCAAAATAAAAAATATATAATTATTATTTCAGAAGTCGAAATTTTGTAAGTGGCCCAATTTTGGCAATGGTACAATTTCAGCTCTAGTTTCACTGATAACTTAATTAAGATTTTTCTAAAGTAGACTTTACCTATTTTAAATGGTAAGCATTTTCAAAACTTTCAAACAATTTTTAAGTGACCTTAAAATTATAAATTTAAAATATGGCTCAATATAAATAAACCTAAGGTAATTAATTATGCTACACTATGAAAATATCTGCTTAAGCTGTTTGTTGTAAGTGCATTAAAACGCAAAGGTTGATAACCAATGTCTTGAGACTAATACCTTACACTAAGCAATTTCTAGAGAAGCTCCAAATTCCGCCTAAAGTCGAACGAGATTAAATTCATTTCCGATAATTCGGCGAACATTCGTCTGTACCACGAACGAAGGTCTTCGGAGGCAGCGTTACCTTTGAACGCGTAATGAGTTAGTCTAATTTCATCATAGTTGAATTTGGTCATAGATTTTTAATAACACAGTTCGACACTTGCTATATCTCTGTCATAATCTTAACTGACTCATTTTCTAGTAAATATTTTTAGATTCATAGAAAACAACCAAAAGCGTAAACCTTCCGGCGGGACTTGAACCCACGACCTTCGGCCTATACGCAGCCAACGTGCTTACCAACTACACCACGGAGGGCATTAGTGGTAGCGCCGAAATTCGTTTTCGTCATTTTCTATTTGTTGACCAAAACAAAAGTGACAATTATCGTTACTTTATTGAAAGGTCTTCATTTTTTGCACGTCATTGCTACACAAAATAGATACCTATAGCAAATATAAATTGTATTTATCCTAGAAAACGTGTTTGTCCATCAACATCAGGTTGATTTGATTTTCATAGAAATAAAAAAGGAACGAGTGGCTTCCATTTTTAGTTTCCATAGTTAGTTCGTTTCCATTAGTAGTTGCCATTTGAAATTTCAAAGGCGGAACATAATAGAAAATTTACATAATTTTCCGTATATTTGTTATCTTTGTATCGTCTAACACAAAATTCTTACATACAAATTAAGTGTCACCAAATCAAACTGGGACAAAAAAAAACGTTTTCTCTCCAAGCCAGTTATACCTTTGAACGCGTAATTACGTGGTATCCTGCAGAATTAATACAAGATAAGACCCCTCCCAGATCCCCTTTAAAATCCCATAAAAATGATGCCCACCTCATTTTCCATGTATTTTCGGCGTAACGAGGTTTCTTTAAATTAAACTTAGGGAGATACGGTTGCTTAGATATTGCGTTTTACGAATTTGGTGGTATTTTCGAAACTTCATGTTCAAAGAGTAGAGATTGATATTATGTCGAAAAATCTGTTGAATTATGACCAAAGTTGTACACTTTGTGAAAGCTCCGCAACCTGTTTTTGTTTACTTATTTTCTAACTAAAATGTCGTATTCTATAATAATAATGTGTTGTTATTTTATTACTATAACAAAGTATGGTATTGACATTAAAGAAGCCAAGCCTTTTTTTAACCCACTTATGATAGAAGTACCTATGTTTTTTATAAATTTCAAGTTTCTTACAATCTACTCTATTTTGTATAAGACGAAATTAGACTAAATTAAACTTACTTGATATAACATACATAAATATATAACAACCTATTTATTTTTATTTGTAATTATAATCTATATAAATTTTATCCTTCGCTTAGCACTTATGTGTAGATTGTGGTTACAGGAGCACTGAAATTTCGGAATTCATTAAATTAAATCATCGCAGTAAGCCCTCTTAAATGTCCAACAATGAATATTACGATTTATGATAGCGACTGCCAAAGTTAAAAAATTATATAGGTACTGTGGTGTGCATGCATCCTACATGCTCACCGCGTTCGTGCTGGCAGCCTCTTTCCGCGTTTGAGCCATTTAATTATGAAAAGCGATAATGAATTTGAATTTAGTGGCTGCCAACGCAGACGGCCGTAGCTCCAGCTACGAGCTGGTCTTTATGTCATGTTCTTCATCAATAAATAATTTGGAAGTCCAGATCCTCGTTTTATGTGGCGAGGGAAATCTACGACAGGATAGTGCTGCTGACGGCGTTACGTCGTGATATGGTGGAGTGCTACAAGAGCCCCACCTTCCTCGCTAGCAAAAGAAGCAAGTGCTCAAGGAAGAAGAAGGACAGCTACGTGATTCCCCAAGATGACGTGTCCCGCACGATGTGAGAAGATGATTTAAACGAAGATGATGGAAGGAGTGAGAAGCGTTGCTGCCGTTATGAAGGCGTCTTTCTGCGGCTGTCACGATGGCGCCATGAATGGACTAAGATGTGTGGAGGAGGTGCATTTGTGATAATAATGCCTAAAGGATGTGTTGATTAAAGCTAAGTCTCTATATTCATTTTATTAGTTGTGTCTAAAGGCTTGGTGAAGTGGCCTTTATGAAGTTTGAAGAGCTTCGTGTGATTTGCTGCTAAAAGCAAATATGTTGATGTGATTTTCCGTTGTGTTATGATGCTGAAGATGCGTTTTAGAAGAGTGCGAAGTGGAGAGACGACGGAAGAGTCGCCGTTTTTGCCTACCTAGTTTGCAGGATTAGAGTAGATAGTGTATTATTGTGTATATATTTTACCAAATTTTTCCATATTAATTCAATTTAATTTAATCTTATTATTTTCGTAATTTGATGTAGTCATGGTGATAAGTCCGTTGTTTGGCAAATAATGTCTTTTTGTTTGTGTCATGTCATGAACAAAATGACTCATGACAGTTTTGACGCAATTCCGTCAAAGAAATTGTAAATATCTGAAAATTTAATTTTTGAAATAATTTCATAATATTATCGATAGAAAATAACTAAAATGTAGTAAATATAGGTTAGTTTCTAATATTTCTTATTGTCTTGTAGGATTGGTTAGGATGTACAAGTGATTTCCTGTGTTAATGCTTTAAAATGTTTCAGATTAACCAAAAAAAAAAATCAAAAAAATGATGACGAATTTATTATGATGATCGTTTCTGATATGATGACCCTTCGAGAAAGCTGGACGACTTAAATCTAGATGACCACACGGTATGAAGAAAGAAAAACGTGCGCGTTTAACTAGAATTTGGGTAGTTTTGTTTGGGGTTAATTTGGATGATGCTTAGTTAGGTGTGTTCCGTGACGGAATATTTACTGTCACTCCACATCAAGCACATAGTGCTGTGGAGGAACTTTGGTTGGGTTCATGACTTTGAGTACTCTCGTTACTGGTACCACAGCTAGGTAAATTCCCCACTAATCTTTTCAGAGGATAGGTTGGAGCTGAAGAAAGAAAATAGCTCCCATTCCCATGTCTTGCCCAAAGCTAGGTTTTGATATTGGTGATAGCCGTGCGCGTTTACTATAAATTTATTTTATTATTTTCTGGTAATTTTGTAGTTCATTGGTCGTCCAACTTTTTCAAATTTATTTCTTTAACCTTTCTTAATTGATTATTTGGTGACTATTGAATTATTAATAACTAGTTAATATTATTTTATTCATAGTATCCGACACAGATAGGTTTAGTAAACTTTTTCGAAATTTTATTGAATGACTATTTGGGTTAACTGTAGACAGACATGCTTGGCTGTGTTGATTCTTTTTTCTGGATGGTTTTTGATCAACTTAGTTGGATAAAAATACAACACCAACTAGCTGGTAGCAGCAGTCAGCTTTTGACATGTCTGTGTCTTTGTAATGTTTTTATCCGTCCTTAGGCAGGTAGCTTAGCTTAGGACAAAACTTTGTAACAAAGTATTGTTAAAAAATATTGCAATGGTATTGCAAATTTTTTTTTAACTGTACCGGGCGGGATGTGGTGTGCATGCATCCTACATGCTCACCGCGTTCGTGCTGGCAGCCTCTTTCCGCGTTTGAGCCATTTAATTATGAAAAGCGATAATGAATTTGAATTTAGTGGCTGCCAACGCAGACGGCCGTAGCTCCAGCTACGAGCTGGTCTTTATGTCATGTTCTTCATCAATAAATAATTTGGAAGTCCAGATCCTCGTTTTATGTGGCGAGGGAAATCTACGACAGGATAGTGCTGCTGACGGCGTTACGTCGTGATAGTACTTACTGCACAATTTAAATTGTTTATTAAAAATATTCAAAAATTACAGGCTAAAAACACATATATCTCTTAGGCGCTGTCAAATCGGGATTCGGGCTCTTAAAAATAAGTTTAACTTAAGCAGTTTTAAGAATGTTTTAAGGTTAGTGCAAACCAAATTTGCATTAAGAATCACCTAAATACGTTAGGCATCGATTTAGGAGATTCTCAAGTTTAGTGCAAACGGGCATTAATGACGTGCGAATTTTAAAAGGTTTGCTTAAACCAAGGCTTATCAAAGCTGCGAGTTTTCCACACAATTGACGCAGTTACGTTAAAGATTCAGCTATAAATTAAGAGGCACTGTTTATTTATTTTATTTTTCAAAAGCCCTCATTAACTCTCGGAACAACATATTTAATTTTCTTTGCCCAAACGAGGGCTATTCAGGAAATAACAAAATTGAAACTGCCCTCAAGTTATGAAATGGGTGTGTGGTCTAAAATATAAGCGTTACAGATAATACATCAAAATTACATCTTAATTTTATTGGTATTTCGGTTTTATTGTATATTTATTTATTAAAACCATTTTACAAGTTGGACTTACAATATTAGACATTGAAACCCATAATAGGTTAGGCTGGGGTTGTTTCTTTTTTTTTTTGGTAGATCGGCAACCATTTTTAACAAAAACTATCAGATGTATAAAAAATATCCATCCATCAGATAAAATTGGCGATTTTAGTAACAAAATTTGCAATCTACTATTATAGGACAACTTGCCAAAGCTTGCATTTTATATTTTTTTCATATGAGGGTACAATACAATAAACTTAATTGACACCAAATACAGAAATACAGAAAAACGAAACAAAACAAAAGGCGGCCTTATTGCTAAGGTGGAAATTTTTGCCAGGCAACTTTTAGGTATGGTGTAGGCGTACAGCACACTAAAATATGGTGTAGGTTTTAAAATAAACTGAAATTTAACTCAACTAGACATCAAATAAAATACTCGAAAAATAAATAACACAAATACTCGTAGCTATGAATATATTATCATCATCATCATGTCGTAAATATTAATATTCATAGCTGCCATGAGTTCCCTTTGCTGTAAATAGTTCTTCCAGTATTTTTATATATGATTTAATTTGCATTTGTACCACACCCAAATCGTTAAGAACGGAGCGCTTGCTTTCTCATATTCAAAAAACTTAAGATTGTTAATATCTGGCTGTATGCAAGAAATTCCCTGTGCCCGAGTAAAAATCTTTACCTCTATTACCTTTGACCAATGTAACATGAAACGATATCGAATGTTATTTGAAACGTTTAAGTAGGAACGACTTTGAGTCGAGAACTTTTATTCTTAAGATTATACGGTTCCTTTTTTTTTCCAAAATTTTAAAAATAAAATATTTTTATAAATTTGCTCATTGTTTGAGAATTAAAACAAATGCAAATAACTGAGCTTTTTAAGACGCTGTTTCTGTGTTTTCCTGCTCTTCGTCACAATAGTTAGGTATCATAGACACAAACACAAATTTTTTTGAAAAACCCTATCAGAAAGTTACTAATCATAATAAAATACGAATGCCGCACTCCTTAGTACATGAGCATAAATCTGTAGGCGCAACGCCCGTTTGATAGGACGTCGGCGGCGGCGTACGCACTGCCGGCGTCATTTATCTCTGTCAGCCGCCGGTGTGGCCCCGGCTTTACATTAGGCCCGCTTCAGATAGCGGGTAAGTGAAACGTCTGCTTTAGACGAAATGTAAGTGGGAAGAATATTTGTGTATAATACTCGTATAAGGTGTTACATAAAGCTGGACTTACTCTTAAGTTAAACATTTTATACGATACAAAAGTGATGTCAAAGTACCCCTAAAATTATTATTGCGGTAGGGAAGATTCAAACGCGCGATGATAAGAAAGCTACCACAGAAGTATATAATAGTACTAACCCCCTATACCTAAGCTACGGTCCGTATAGTCTAAGCTCATTCTCCACAGTCTATTTTCTACAAGACATTAACAGTCTTCGAAAGAATTTTAGACTTCTCCCTTGAAAACGAGGTGTTGCTATAACCACAGAATACCAAATAGTAGTCCCTATATAACTCTCATTCTCGCCCATAGGTAGGTCGGTGCGATGCGATCGCAGTTGTAGTTGGTTACACAGGTGAAGGGTAATGCCTCCTTAAGTATTTTTGAAATATAATTAAAATTCAAAAAGTTTTTACTCGAAGTAAGAATTACAAAAACCATTTTTTAACGACAATGCCTAAAAAATAACCAAGCAGTCCATAGTTCCGCATTCACAAGTGTCATTCGTTTTAGGCTTCGTAGTTCGTACCTTTGGCCGACGGCTATCGCCTGAAACGTTTAGAGTTAGTCAAAGGGGGATGCCCAGTGTCCACAGTAAGTTAGGTTTCTAGTGCCCATCATATTGCTAGTCTGTAAATATGACAATATATTGAATGAAAATAGGGATAATTAATTACATTTTGAAATTACTATAAGCAATAGTGATGTGATGACTTAGTAACTGGGCACTCTAGGCCATAAATGGGCATCTCCTATAAAAACTGTCTACGTATTTAAAAAACCTGAAGGATTTTTTAAATCGAAATTGATATCAAACTGTTAGTAAGACAATGTATTGTCATATTTACAGACTAGCAATGATGGGCACTCTAGGCCATAAATGGGCTTCTCCCTTTTAAGTTATTTATTACACTAGCATTGATTTCTCTTAGCGGGATTCTTTTTAGCCAGGAACCACGCTAGGCACAAGAATGTATTCAGATCAGACAGTCTAATGCTAGTTCACATTTGGAATCATTTAGAAGTGTAAGTATATCGTAGCTGCTAGCTGGCTGTGGTAAACGATCTATCTACTTCAAGAGCTGGAGCGTGCGAAGCAGAGAAACTGCATTAACTTGGATCATGTTTCAGCACTAAGTGACTAGCTGGATTTTTTTCTGCTCGATACTTTACTTGCAAAGTTATCTAGTTCAAACAGTCTATTTATAATTGCTATAAATATATTTGGTGATACTGTATTTATTAAAAAAAATATTGGCTGATTCGGTTGGACTATAAAACTGATCGAATTCTCCTAAGGAGTACCCAATAGCTAAAAATCTGAAACCCGAAATTACACTTTTCATACAACGTTTATTATAAAATAGATTTCCGCTCCGCAGCTCTGCCTGCGCTAACAGTTTTTCCTGTTAGAATGAGAAATTGTCATTCTAATGTATAAGCTATATTATAGTAAAGTTTCATTAAAATCCATTCGGTACATAGTTTTTGCGTGACAGAGAAAATATATAAGTATCTTGCAAATATACTTAACAATATACCTACACAAATACTCTTCCTATTGCTAAGTTTGCTATGAATATTCTAAAGGATAAGGAACGCAATAAAAAAAATCGTGCTCGATTCAGTTGATTTATTATAATCTTGAATGAAAACAATTAATATTTTATAGATAACTGACCTAACTATATAACATCCCAAAAAAATGGAATATAAATAAGTATTTTTCTGTCTCTTTTCTAGCCGCTAAAGAAGTGACAAGTATTTCTTGTGTGTGAAAGCGGGAATGAGTGTTATGCTTGAAAGGCAAATCGGCACTCTTCGTCCATTTCCCCGTTCGTCTACTTGGTCTCCGTAAGTACAATTCCCAGTAGAGGGTGTCAAAATGCGACATCACATAACTGCTATGATATGATACTTATGTCACTCGTATGTCGCATTTTGTTGTCGAACTTCTCGCGAAATTCATACTCGATGAGTTGATCACACTCTTGTCACTGTTGTTCTAGAGTGAAGAATATGGCACCGATACCCTGAATATTGAGATATTAATGTTTTTTTCTGTATTATACTTTTGAGTCTTATTGGATACCTATAACGTGATTTGATAAGCACGAAAATAATGTTTAGAAATCATTATTTAAGAATGATATAATAAGAAATATATTATTTATTTATTTATTTATTTTATTTATGTTGTGATACGAAAATTATGTTAAGTCATAGTAAGATCATTACAATTTATATGATCCAAGCATTTATCCTTCAGTGGACTGTTGTAGGTAAATGTATTACAAATCTATAATTTTCTTTTGCCAGTGTTTATAAGATGGCCGATGAAGGCGGCACTCGGCGATAATTAAAATGCTAATACTTCGCTACTCGCGCCCGTGAGCCTGGCAACTCCAGATTTTTTCAATTTAACTCCGCCAAACTTTCTTCCTTCTCGTATTTATGAAAGAGAGAAAGCAGGACAGCATTTTAAAATGTTTAAGGTGTTCCCATAAATTTATCTGACGGTGGGAAATAATTTATTGTTTAAAATTTATTGCGGGCTTTTATGTTTACTTTTTTTAAAGTTTCAAGTGGAAATATTGGCCCTAAGCTTGATTGATTAATCAAAAGTATATTTAAATGTGTATTTACTGCTGCTTCTGTTCTATTGGAAATACATAATATAAAATGTAACGTCAATGAACACCTTCCTTGGATAAAACTATAGATACTTAGAGTATAAATAGAAAAATTTCTGGGAGGGATAGAGTACGCCTATCGAGTATGAACTGTAAGCACGGATATGAACAGTCCGAATATTTTCAGCGCGTTCGTTTAGTATCAAATGGTTATCGGAGCTGATTATTTTTCCCGGTGAAAATAAGAAATTTAATAGGAGAACATTTTGAAATGTGCAGTGATAAGTTGCAAACATGACTCAAGGAACAAATCCAAAAAGAAAAATGTTATTGATTTCACCGCCCATACAAAATCTGCCAAAATTTGCTTACGCTTGACATAAAGGCAGCGGAGCGATGCGCGTACTCTATGTATATTTATTCTCTAAGTATAGATACTTAATGAAAAAAAAGTAGTTAAGTATTTCAAAAAGAGGAGAAAAGAAACCACATAATGTTGTCCAAAAACAACAAGTTCTCTAACAGTCTAACAACAAACCCACTAATAAAATAAAAAAACATTTCTGCTCAATTTCACCTCAACAATATCACCATAATATAACAGACTGGCTGGAATGCACCCTGATTAAAAAGTCCCTTTCAATTCCAAATTTAAACTCGCTGGCGGCTGCTCTGGCGCATTTGGTAACGACCACCTTGTGCCCGGTATGGAAGCTGGCCGCGCCTTGTATGGAAGAGTCGCTTGTCCGACACAGAAGGAAACCTAAGAGTGTCACACACAGCTACGATGAACACTTTTAAATGTAGTAATAACTATCCTTATTGACCCCTGTCTTCCAAGCCTAGTTAATATGGGTATCCAATAAAATACGATACCTATGGAGGTTATGGAGCTCAGATCGCAATCTTAAAAATGTAATATCCTTTGGCGCCGACGAATCTTCTATTTTCCCGAGATAAACCTCCATAGTGCCGCAAAAAACCGATTGTCAGTTTGTCCAAGGAGGTCGTAAATCATCTTGAGCGAAAGAGACGACTGTCTACTTGTTGATCTGGCTTGAATGATAGTAAAATGTCGCTTTCTGGGTACGTAAAAAAAGGTTTCAGTAAGAATACGGCTATCTGCTTGGTACCAGACTGTATTGTATAATATTATCATCACTACATAGTATAAAATAAAGTCGCTTTCTCCGTCCCTATGTCCCTATGTCCCTTTGTACGCTTAAATCTTTAAAACTACGCAACGGATTTTGATGCGGTTTTTTTTAATAGATAGAGTGATTCAAGAGGAAGGTTTATATGTATAATACATGCATAATATACTGAAGGATAACCCACAATAACCATTTTCCCGTGCGGAGCCGGGGCGGGTCGCTAGTTATTATAATGTTTCTTGAAAGTAAAGTTCTAGTGAGGATCGCGGGAAGCTGTTGGATGCGGGCAGCGCAGCACTGATCGTTGTGGAATACTTATATTACTAACTAGCTTTCCACCGCGGCTCCGCCCGCGTTAACAGTTCTTCCCGTGGGAATGAGGCATTTTCCCGTGGTAAAAGGTAGCCTATGTTACTCAGGGTGAATGTAGCTTTCTAATGGTGAAAGAATTTATGAAATCGGTTCAAATGCGGCCAACGGCCTTAACACAGGCATTTTACATGCTTAGCATGGTCGTTGGTTTGCTATTACATAATATACTCAGTACATACCTAGCTCTATTTTTAGATAATACGCGTTTATGTTGTATATTTTTGACGTATATTATTTTTAAATCAGTAAATTTTTATTATTATAGTAGTTTTTGAGTTTATTCATTACAAACATACACACAAAAATACAAATCTTTCCTCTTTATAATATTAGTATGATTTCTTACGTCTTTGGTTGCTAGGATAATCATATATATAGTCACTTATAAATAGTGCCGATACACACAGAGCTCTAATATTAAAATTTGCACCTTAGAGATACAGAAGCTTAAAAATATGTTTTATCGAGCATTTAGCACTCCTAAAATAGTAATAATGACACTTACATTACATAATACTTACGTACATATCACGGTTACCTGCCTTATTACTGCTTTACTAAGTAGAGTAAGTATATTTGAAAGAATAAACTCTATTTCAAGCACGATAAAAGCTATATAAGTTTATCTTAGAGGTGGTCTTAAAGAAGCTGCAAACAGGCTTGCATTTTATTAGCTCCAATACAGTGGTTCTTGTTACTGCCTTATAAGAAGACGAGCCGATATAATTTTATTGAGAGACGCCGCTCACTGTGCCTTGTGGTTAAATCAACCCATATAAATAAAAATATTTTAAAAATACATCATTTACTAGCTTTCCGCCCCGCGGCTCCGCCCGCTTTAACAGTTTTTCCCGTGGGAATGAGGTATTTTCCCGCGGTAAAAAAGTAGCCTATGTCACTCTCCATCCTTTCAACGAACTCTATGCCGAAAATCAAGTCGATTGGTTGCTTAGTAAGGACATGAAGGATGGACAAACAAAAAAACACACTTTCGCATTTACAATATTATTACTTAGTATGGATTTTAGTAAAGGCCTATTTACGCTGGGGTAACATTGTATGGCATTGCGGCATTATACATAATTGATAAACAAATTTTAAAGCAAGATGCTTTTATACGTTTTTGCTTTCAGTTAAATAGTCTTAATGTCGATTGGGAGTAAAGCTACCTTAGCAATTAGACCATTTCAAATAATTGGCCTAATTGTACCTACACTAAAAGTGGTGAAAACCACCCAGAAATATTTTTTTTTTACTGTTATCGGTTGATACATCAATTTTGCGACAAAGCGTCGGATAAAAGTCAAATTTTCCACATGAACTATCTCTATTTCTTGTATTTCCCCCTTGCAATAAAGTTCTTATCTAATTTAGTCTGACACAAATCAGCGAAAGGCAATAGATGTATAGCCCTTGTTTCCAAAGTCGCCATCCAGGCGCGCCAGTCCACCATATCTTAACACTAGTTGCATAATAACCCTACCATGCAAACCAATACATACAAAATATTTGATTTACTTGTTCGACCATACACAGACAGCTGCATAAATCAGTAAGTTATTAACTACTATTTGTTATAAATTATATTGTCAGATAGCAGGGTTCAACAAACTACTATTTATAGCAACTGTTACTGCTTACTGTGATAAGGCGAGATGGATGCATCCCGCATGTGTTCCATTTTTGTCATTTTGGTTATTTTGACAGAACTCTGGCACTGAAAGCAGATTTTAATTTTTATCATCATCATCAACAGCTCATAAACGTCCCCACCGAGGGGCTCGAGCCTACCCTGAAATCAGGGTGAATAGGCTTTAGTCGACCACGCTGGCCCAGTGCGGGTTAGTCAACTTCAGACACAACACAACCCTTGAATTACTTCGCAAGTGTGTACAGTCGCAGTGTGTGTGTACAGATATGTTTGCCCATAGCAGCCACCCGAAAGTTCTCAGTCGTCCCGTGATCATGGTGCATAGAACTGCATTGAAATATCACATCACACAAAACAGTATTCATTGACGGTAAATATCCCGTTTTAAATCTTAATAGTTAATATAACCCTCCTTCTGCAGTCGGATAAAATCCTTCTGCAGTTGGGTAAAGCCTTCTGCAATCGAATAAAAACCGGATAAAATGATACTGTGTTCAATTATTATTTGGCTGTCTTCTGTGGAGATGAACTCGCCGGAAGAAACTCAGCAGGCGTTGCATCTTTTCAAAATATTTCTACAAAATTATTATTTTATACAATTTTATTAATATAACAAAGAGTGCAAACGAAATATTATGCAATTAGAGGAAGGCAACCAGTCAAAGTAGAAAAACTAAACTATAAGTATAACCAATAAAACAACCGGCAATCGACTAGAGCAGACCAGTCCCCCCAAGCAGCAGCAATCGGATAAAAACCGGATAAAATGATACTGTGTTCAATATGAATATGACCGTTTCTCGTTGTCGTGATGTCACGCGACTTGATGACTTGTCCCGCTTCCGTCCACGTGCGGTTTGGTCCACGACCACACGACGTCTTTGTCGGTTTTTGTCGGAAGTTGTTTTATTGGCCAGCCGCCGATAGAAGGCAGCTGAGTCGTGATTTCTGAACGTGCTTCGACGGCTAGTTTAGGTTAGCTGTGATATTATTATAGTATAAGTACCTATCTATGGTTTGATTTTGATATTATTAGAAACAGTTCAACAATACAAAATAAGAATAGCTAAAGATAGGTATGTTTTTATCCAGTGTGCTTCCCAATAGTTGCACATACATAAATATTATTGGAATAGACAGTTACATATAATGTTACATTAGGTACAGTTCAGCATTTACATAATACGTTTTTTCAACGAGAATAATCATATCCTGACGCAGTGCAACGTCACAATATTTCCATTACTAATACAATCTTGAAAAATTCTGAAATATCAAATTACCTACCTACTTATTTTATCGATCAATAGATAGGATACTTATGATTTTTTCTAAGCAATATAATCAAACGAACAGACAACATTCCTTCCTCAGACGAAACAACCTTTTAATTCAATATTTGTACATGACAGCCCCAGAATTTTCATATCCTTTGTGATGTTCCTCACTGTACAATATTTCATAATATCGATACAAATATGAAAAAATATGTGACTGTCAACATGCGATTTCTATGAGAAATAGTTATGTGTAGCTTCAAGGGCACTTCCTAGGAAACGCGGAAAATTTGCTTTGCAAATAATAGAGAAAAAAATATATTCGATGGGAGTGCCGTATGGAGGGCTGAGTGTTTATTATTTCATTGTGCGAACGATGGACTCGTATTTCTTTAATATAAGAGGGTGGGAATGTGTGAAATTCTTTATCGAAAATATAATTCAAGCTTTTGAACGGCGCAGGTTATCGAGGGAATTCATTTGGTTTTGACGTGAATATAAATTCATGTCGCTTGCTTCGGTTTGCACGACTTTTGTGCCTTTTTGGCACTGAGAATGGTGTGCAATGTGTTTGTGGAAGTTTAAATACATTTCTTAAACT